>LJPI01002060.1:0-46279 GCA_001430955.1 Chrysosporium queenslandicum | reverse complement strand
GGGGGGGGGGCGGGCGGGGCGGAGAGGAACAAGAGGCAACGAAGAGCGAATGCGAGCAGACGGCAAAATGCAACTTCGGAAACTGTTTGGTGTGCTCGAAGAAAAAATTGTTTCGAGTCTTTCGGGTCGTCTTCTCTCGGGTTCTCCCCTTGTCCTCAGTACGAAGTACGCGAAATAGTATATATAAAAGTTTAAAACACAAGTAACGAAGGGAATACGGGGATGAAGGTCGAGCGCCGAGAAGGAAAAAAATTTCTTTCGCAAGAGAGAAGAAGAAAAGAAAAAAAAATTCTCTCTCAGCCGGGCTTGATAGCGGTCTAGCTTTCTCTCCGCTGCACGAGCACCAGAACGGTAATCTTCAAGGTTCGTCGTTCTTCAAGCCGTCGGGCCGATTCAAGTCTCTTTTTCGCGTTCCTTTGCGAAATCCAACCTTGAACCACCTGTGAGGGAAAAAAAGCAAAAAAGAGGAACAAGAGCGGTAGTGAAGAAAAGCCAATTCGTAGTCAGAAACAGGGCAGCCGGGCTTCTTTGAAATCTCTCACGGAAACGGAGTTCATTTTCCTCTCAAGGGCCGCGGCTCCCGTGCACTGTTTTGCGAAAGGAGGATAAAGAAAATATACATATACATATACTAGCATATATATATAGAACGAGGGAAGGCGGAAAAAAAGGGCGAATCTAGCTCCCTGTCGATTGCGTGCGCGCGAAATCACAGTGAAGACGACTCTGGGCTATTAAAATTGATTTTTTGATGAAACGCTGCTCTGTATGACACTTAGCCCATGGGTTTGGTCTGCTTTCTCCAATCACTGGACATAGCTGCGATCGAAATGGTAGGGATACCCGGCTTAAATACCACCATGTGCGCAGCAATTTCGTTTTTGTCTTTTTTTTCCTGTTGTGTGTTGTGAATCCGGCCTGTTGGGCCGGCGGGATTTAAATGCTGGCTTGGAGGGCTCAGCGGGAGAGATAGAAACTCGGTAAGCAGAATGCCGAGCTAGCTAGCGAAGGCTAGATGACAGCATTTTCTTCCGGAGTCCGTACTCTCTTGTCGGTCAGTATATAGGATAGAACGTATGTATGCACATACTTTCATTTATTTCAAGTTTGACCTGGCTATCTTGCTGCCCGCCGCTACAGAAGCTTGGATGGCTGCGGCTCTCAGGGCAGCGTAAACTTATGCTTATCCCTGTAGCCACGTTATTAGACTGTGTTGCTGGCTTGTTGTTTGACCTAATGCAGGCAACTCGTGAGGAATGGCCCTCTGCCGCTTTCGGGAGAGAAGGAGTAGGGTTTCTCAAGCAGATAATCTACTGGTAAGACCGGCGAGACACAGGCCACTTTTCATTATCTGCACCCAAGCGGACGAGTAGACTATATTATCTTTTCATGGGGCGGACATGTCACACACACAGCCCGTTTATTTTTTCTACTGAGAGAGGGTCGTGGGAAGGTAATCGTCTTGTGTGGACGTAGGCTAGGTCGTCAATGGCAACGTAGCATTTTCTACGTACTCCACATCCATCAGAGGGAATGCGACCGACGGACTAGTTATGGGATTGTGAGGAAGAACTCGATGCGCGATGATAGTTGGGCACAAGAGTCTGGAGAACCCTGGAAGAAGAGAAGGCGAAACGGGGACGATCTCCGTTTCTCACTTTTACATTGGTTGCCACCCGCCTGGATACCGAGGCTTTGACTTTGCAGCAATTTAACACGGCCTGACTGCTGAGGACCTTTGGAACAACGCATTGGCAGCGTGGACAAACGCAATCTTCGACTCCATAGTGGAATGCGCATCTTGCCAGTCCGCCGTGGGAAAGCATCGAACCGAGCGGACACCCGTTTACACCATGGCGGTTCGGTGTGATCTTCACGTGGCTGGGAATTGGACCCCGTCAGGTATCCCATTGCCAAACTCGTCCACGGACATTCACGGCGCTTCGACTAAGACTCTGGAACAAGGATATTCGCTCGAGATGGCATCGCCACAATCTGTCGGCAGGCCAAGTTCGCTGTCCTGGACAGGGTGCGAAGGAAGACATTCTCTCGCGGTAAACTCGCCGGTGTATTCCATTGGTGATGATGAGCTTGAGGGCAGGCATCTGGATGGAAAGGGGAAGCAATCGTCCAAAGGATATCACAGCCCATTCGCAGCAGCGAGCGCACTACTTCCCAACCGGGCAATTCGATAGCCTGATTCATGCAGCAACGAGCGGCCACCCCTTTGCGTTGACGGCGGCTAGTCAGTGTTTGAGCTAGTTGCAGTTCTTCAGGGAAGGCGCGATCTGTTTGGCTGGAAGGCACGCGCCGGGCTATTTATAATCCGCGCTAGGGCGCTTTGGGACTAGCGCACCCGGTCCCCCCAGCATCCGATTAGGAAATTCGAAACCTCACTCCATCCATCTCGCTCGAACCAGCTGCCACCATTGCTCAAGCGCCGTCGTGATGCGTCTTCTTCGCTACTCCGGTCTGTTTCTTTTTCTTCGATTTCTAAAAATGAAGTGCTCGATACGATGGACGGGTGCCGGGGTTGTCAGTTTCTTGCGCAGTCCGTTCCAACCATTCTGTTTTCACCCTTGCCCATGTTTATACCCTCTCTTACCCTTGGAATCCGTGGCCGTTATTGGACATGCTGAAGACCCCAGCCGAAGAACCCATGGCTCTTCGCAGTTTGGATGAAGCTCCTTCTGTTTCACTTCTCAGGGTAAAGGCCCAAGCGCTTTTCCGTTCGAATATAGGGAACCATACTGTCGGGACGCCTACCATCGCAGTTCATGGTGTTTCAACTCACTGGATGTGTTCAAGTGCCTGAAGTTGCACCCACTTTGTGGAGAATCTTAGGCCAGTTTCCAAAAGAGCAACGCGCTTATTTCCAAATTTCAGTGCGTTCGTGTCATCAGTCGCCATGGATACCTCAAAACATGTCTCGGTGCTCAGATTCATAGGCCCTCAGCAAAAGTCGATTTTCTCTAGCCTCTTCTTTGGGAAAGATGGGCTTGTTTCTATCTACCCGTTGCTATTATCATCCATGTTGGAAAAGAAGAGCCGCGCTCTCTTCTTCAACATAAATTGGACGAGAGTTCTCTGAATCTAAATGAGTTCAAAGGAAATCAACTTGTTCTTTAAACCCCAAGTAACATCTGCTTCGGATCGTTTGTCAAAAGAACAACGACGTCCAGATGCCTCCGTTGGTATCTGTCCTCCCCCTCACTGGTAACATTATATACGAAGTCTCCCGCATGCCTAGCAACTCAGGGTCAGCAGCCTACCAAAGCTGCGGTGGATCACAACGAGGATTCGGCGGAGCTGCGCCGTCAATACCCTCGTCCCAATCCTCCTTTATGGCACAACCAGGCCCTTCTCTCTCCGGCGTGCGCAATAACATTCCATACAATAGAGGAGGCAGCTGGTTGATCGACTTATACAACGACGACCCCAAAGCCGCTTTTTTCAAGTACATAGAAATACCTGAGATTCGACCAGCGGAAGATCAACAAATGTCCCCTACTTGGGCATCACCATGGACATTCGACATCCTTGATCAATCCCCTCCACCTCCGCCACCGCAAAACCGTACGCAAGGTCCAAGTACATTTGACGCCCAGAGGCTATTACCCGACTCATCTCACCCATTTAACTGGCCCCCTCGCCGTCCTGGATCACCCGGCGCCCCCCCTGTGTCTGCACCTCGCCCAAGTCCTCCCCCAACTGGTCCAAAGGGCGGTTGTGATGGTGCCGCCGCTTCTTTTCCTAGTACTCCCTCGGCCTCTCCACGACAAGGCAATCACACTCCGCCACCCCCTTCCTCCTCTTCTAGCCGTTCTACATCGCCTGGCTTCAGCCCATTCCCCCCAAGAGGACCTCGTCCATATGGTCCAGGAGGCAACGGTGGTGGTGCTGCCGCCGCGCCTCTTCCCAATTCTCCCAAGCGCTATCCACGACGAGGCAACCGCACTCCACCCCCTTCCTCTTCCTCTTCTAGCCGTTCTACATCGCCTGGCTTCAGCCCATTCCCCCCAAGAGGACCTCGTCCATATGGTCCAGGAGGCAACGGTGGTGGTGCTGCCGCCGCGCCTCTTCCCAATTCTCCCAAGCGCTATCCACGACGAGGCAACCGCACTCCACCCCCTTCCTCTTCCTCTTCTAGCCGTTCTACATCGCCTGGCTTCAGCCCATTCCCCCCAAGAGGACCTCGTCCATATGGTCCAGGAGGCAACGGTGGTGGTGCTGCCGCCGCGCCTCTTCCCAATTCTCCCAAGCGCTATCCACGACGAGGCAACCGCACTCCACCCCCTTCCTCTTCCTCTTCTAGCCGTTCTACATCGCCTGGCTTCAGCCCATTCCCCCCAAGAGGACCTCGTCCATATGGTCCAGGAGGCAACGGTGGTGGTGCTGCCGCCGCGCCTCTTCCCAATTCTCCCAAGCGCTATCCACGACGAGGCAACCGCACTCCACCCCCTTCCTCTTCCTCTTCTAGCCGTTCTACATCGCCTGGCTTCAGCCCATTCCCCCCAAGAGGACCTCGTCCATATGGTCCAGGAGGCAACGGTGGTGGTGCTGCCGCCGCGCCTCTTCCCAATTCTCCCAAGCGCTATCCACCTCGTCCCAATCCTCCTTTATGGCACAACCAGGCCCTTCTCTCTCCGGCGTGCGCAATAACATTCCATACAATAGAGGAGGCAGCTGGTTGATCGACTTATACAACGACGACCCCAAAGCCGCTTTTTTCAAGTACATAGAAATACCTGAGATTCGACCAGCGGAAGATCAACAAATGTCCCCTACTTGGGCATCACCATGGACATTCGACATCCTTGATCAATCCCCTCCACCTCCGCCACCGCAAAACCGTACGCAAGGTCCAAGTACATTTGACGCCCAGAGGCTATTACCCGACTCATCTCACCCATTTAACTGGCCCCCTCGCCGTCCTGGATCACCCGGCGCCCCCCCTGTGTCTGCACCTCGCCCAAGTCCTCCCCCAACTGGTCCAAAGGGCGGTTGTGATGGTGCCGCCGCTTCTTTTCCTAGTACTCCCTCGGCCTCTCCACGACAAGGCAATCACACTCCGCCACCCCCTTCCTCCTCTTCTAGCCGTTCTACATCGCCTGGCTTCGGCCCATTCCCTCCAAGAGAACCTCGTCCATATGGCGCAAGGTCCAAGTACATTTGACGCCCAGAGGCTATTACCCGACTCATCTCACCCATTTAACTGGCCCCCTCGCCGTCCTGGATCACCCGGCGCCCCCCCTGTGTCTGCACCTCGCCCAAGTCCTCCCCCAACTGGTCCAAAGGGCGGTTGTGATGGTGCCGCCGCTTCTTTTCCTAGTACTCCCTCGGCCTCTCCACGACAAGGCAATCACACTCCGCCACCCCCTTCCTCCTCTTCTAGCCGTTCTACATCGCCTGGCTTCAGCCCATTCCCCCCAAGAGGACCTCGTCCATATGGTCCAGGAGGCAACGGTGGTGGTGCTGCCGCCGCGCCTCTTCCCAATTCTCCCAAGCGCTATCCACGACGAGGCAACCGCACTCCACCACCTCCCCCTCCCGCTTCTAGCCCTACTACATCGCCTAGGATCAGCCCTTTGGGTATACAGATCCCAGAGGGACCTCACTCATCAAATCCAGGAGGCAATGGTGGTGCTGCCACCTCTTTTCCTCCTTCTCTGGCAGGCTATTCACGGCGGGACAATCCATCTTTGGGAAAGAAGAAGCGCACTGTTCCCAGGTCGTCCTACTCTCCATGCCCCTCCTATTCTACTTATTCTTCGTCCCGACCTCCAATGTCGTCGATATTTATACCTGTCAGTCCTCCAAAGACCAAATCGCCCACTCCTTCCTCTTCGTCCCGGCCTCCAATGTCGTCGATATTTATACCTGTCAGTCCTCCGAAGACAAGATCGCCCACTCCTTCCACCTCGTCCCGGCCTCCAATGTCGTCGATATTTAGACCTGTCAGTCCTCCGAAGACAAAATCGCCTACTCCTTCCTCTTCGTCCCGGCCTCCAATGTCGTCGATATTTAGACCTGTCAGTCCTCCGAAGACAAAATCGCCTACTCCTTCCTCTTCGTCCCGGCCTCCAATGTCGTCGATATTTAGACCTGTCAGTCCTCCGAAGACAAAATCGCCTACTCCTTCCTCTTCGTCCCGGCCTCCAATGTCGTCGATATTTAGACCTGTCAGTCCTCCGAAGACAAAATCGCCTACTCCTTCCTCTTCGTCCCGGCCTCCAATGTCGTCGATATTTAGACCTGTCAGTCCTCCGAAGACAAAATCGCCTACTCCTTCCTCTTCGTCCCGGCCTCCAATGTCGTCGATATTTAGACCTGTCAGTCCTCCGAAGACAAAATCGCCTACTCCTTCCTCTTCGTCCCGGCCTCCAATGTCGTCGATATTTAGACCTGTCAGTCCTCCGAAGACAAAATCGCCTACTCCTTCCTCTTCGTCCCGGCCTCCAATGTCGTCGATATTTAGACCTGTCAGTCCTCCGAAGACAAAATCGCCTACTCCTTCCTCTTCGTCCCGGCCTCCAATGTCGTCGATATTTAGACCTGTCAGTCCTCCGAAGACAAAATCGCCTACTCCTTCCTCTTCGTCCCGGCCTCCAATGTCGTCGATATTTAGACCTGTCAGTCCTCCGAAGACAAAATCGCCTACTCCTTCCTCTTCGTCCCGGCCTCCAATGTCATCGATTTTTAGAACCTTCAGTCCTCCGAAGACCAAATCATCTTCGGCTAAACGTAAGACTGGATCCTCGTATTCGGGCTTCGGGAGTGAGTCCTCCCGCCAGGGATCCAAATCGCGGCAATCAACCACAGATTACCAGTACCTGAAGCGCAATGATGACATGGCTTCGCCACGGCGACGTGAGGTATCACGTTCACCCTCGCCAACTGAGAGCAAGTCTAATAAAAAGGTTCGGTTTACGGGTGAGACGGCCGGAGAGGCGTCAGAGAGCTTACGGAAACATACCCGACCAGCTGGTGCGCCCCGTGACCGTCACCAGCGAAGGGACTACAGAGGCCGGCAGAACTAGACTTCATCGGCCCTTTATTCTCCCGTATGATGATGATATGTATGACAATTGTCACTCCTTACAAGTCGCTCTTTGTACAATATTTTGGGTGTTTTCTTTGTCGGATATGTTTTTGAGACACCTACATTCTTTTGACCAATGTTTGAACATGTATGACTTATGTTTATGATAATTAATGACAGTTTATGATGATATAATGCCTGACAAAATACCCGCGATGAGAGCAAATAAAGTAGTGGGAGTACTCAGCTTTGTATGAGAGTACGCACTTTTTCCGTACGAGGTCAATGAATAGCTGTTCTCACCGTTTGTCAAAGTACTCTGTAGTGCCTGCTCAAATCCTGGGGAGCTGTTGGCGGCGTTTGAGCTCCGGAGCTAGTAACGAGTTGACTAAGTTGAACACAAGTGTTTTCCTACGGCCTCCGAGAACCCCAGAGAACACAGATCGGAGTTGAAAGGACAACTTTCCTCTTTTTCGACGCCATCTAAATCAAATCTGTCGTTTTCGTTTGATAATGTCTACGGGATTGTTCGCGCTTCGTTGATGTGCCTCTGAAGAGAGAGTCTTACAGTTAACTCCAATGGCCAAGAGCTACAAGGCTCGCAAGGAAGAATTCGTCTCCAACCTAACAGGCGGAGATGTCTGGGAGATCAATGTGGTGATATTTGTGGCACAGGTAGAGAGCCTCTTTTTCTTTCATCGCTGCCCGACTTCTACACCAAGGCGTGACAATGCGAGACTGACTTCCCTGTGTTTGGCCATCAGTCCGCCCTGCTTCTCTGGTCTGCCCTCCAGTCCCGCCGGTCCTTCTTCCTCCCGTACGGGATCCCCGCCATTCTCACCGATTTCCTACTCAACGTCCTAGCCATCCTTTTCGCCATCACTCTCTACTCCAACGGCCCCGTTCTGCTAAACATTCTCCTCCTCACGCCGGCCGCCTTCATACTCCTGGGACCAAAGCAGAAGCAGCCGGCCCAGAAGGCGAAGCCACCCCAGGCAGCTCTCGCCAAGTCTTCAGATGGCGTCGCGTCGTCGAGCGACCTGGACCCGTTTCCGGTTCGGCCGTTTCTCACTGTATACCGGGGCGGAATGCTGGTGACGACGTGTCTGGCGATCCTGGCTGTGGACTTCCCCGTGTTCCCGCGGAGATTCGCCAAGGTTGAGAATTGGGGGACGTCGTTGATGGATCTGGGAGTGGGATCGTTTGTTTTCTCCGGCGGGGTGGTGTCTGCGCGCTCGATCCTTAGGGAATCTCGAATTCCTTCGAACCGGTCGGGCCAGGCATTGACGGGACGGTTACTTGCTTCTCTCCGTCATTCGATACCCTTATTGGTATTGGGGTTTATTCGGCTATTAAGCGTGAAGGAGCTAGATTATGCGGAGCACGTAACAGAGTATGGCGTGCATTGGAATTTTTTCTTCACGTTGGCCTTCCTGCCGCCATTTGTGGAAATTTTCCATGCATTAACCGCTATTGTCCCATCCTACGAGGTCCTTTCTCTCCTCGTCAGCGTTTTCTACCAAGTGTTGTTGGAATCAACGAAACTGAAGGAATACATTCTGGTTTCTCCCAGAGGCCCCTCTCTCCTCTCAAAGAACCGCGAAGGAGTCTTTTCCTTCCTCGGGTATTTGGCCATTTTCCTCTCTGGCAGGGCTACCGGGCTGCGAATAATACCTCGTGAAAAGAAGTCATCCAAAAGCCTCCACGATGCTAGAAAAGCTCTGATAACCCGCATGGCAGTGTGGACGCTAATTTGGACAATCCTGTTCACGTTCAATTCCTATCATGTATTTGGATTCGGAGCCGGAATTCCAGTCTCTCGCCGGTTAGCCAACATGCCTTATGTGCTATGGGTGGCTGCCTTCAATAATTTCCAGTTACTTCTTTTCTGCCTGTCAGAAACTATATTCTTTCCGTCGGTATATAAAGCCGCGGACCGGAAGAGCGAAGAGGAACGCAGCGGGTTCGCTACCAGCAGAATCTTGAATGCGTTCAATACGAATGGTCTAGCTATCTTTTTGATTGCGAACCTCCTAACAGGCGCAGTGAATCTGGGTCTAAACACGTTAGATGCGAGCAGAGAAATGGCCGTTGGAGTTTTGGTGGGATATGCTGTTATATTGACGGGTCTGGCATTGACATTGGACAGGTGGAATGTGAAACTGAAAATCTAGCGGTCTTTGTCTGTTGTTAGAGACTTGTTGCTTTGATAGATACCATTGATTGAAGTACGAGGGCGCATGACTTGTGTATCTGCCAAATGATGTAGGGATTTGAACTACTGAGTAGTAAGTACTGTATCAACTGAGAAAAGTGTTATTATACATGCTGTCAAAATTCGTAGTCGACTTGTACCTGCACTGTCGCACCCATGGACTGCCCTTCGCATCAAGTCTCTTCATGGAGACCAATTCAGAGCTAGTGAGGACGCCATGTTAGGGCCATACTTTGGCAGGATGGCCCCTAAATCTAGCCCCTAAATATAGGCCCCAGTGGATCGAACCAGCCTGGCTTGGCAAGCCTTCACATGCCGAGGCGCGCGCGAGCAAGACGGGATCAGAGCTCATCGACCTGCTCCGAGGTGGCTTGCTGTCCCAACGTCGCTCTCAATCGCATCCTCATCAGGAACTGGAATGCATCGTTGATATTGTCAATATTCAGCAGCCATGGCAGCCGATGCTAGCGCTCGTCAATTTTACCAGTACCCTACCCCCGTCGAAGGGCCAATCGTCCCATTCAAGTATGAAGCAACGTCCAACCCCGTTCTTCGGGGTAGGTTGCTGCAGATAGGGGCGTCGTTGTGAGTATCGCTGTCCCCATGCAACGCAATGTCTTTCAGGACCAGTGTTGGATGGCTAATCTATCAACTCATACCAGGGTGCAATCCTCCAGCCTCCTACAAAGCATTCTCTGGAAGAACTCCGGGTTCAGCGTCCTCCACAGCATAAAGGAATTGGAGGATTATGAGCCTCGATACGATCCTACCGTTTTCCCAACCACAAACTATACCGCGCCTACAGTCCCATCTGCTCCTGCTCCTGGAGATACCAAACGCCATGGAGGATACTATACCGCGGCTGACTACCGGGCGCTCTACCTCTCTGGGGAGCTAACTCCCTTGGCCGTGGTTGAAGCGCTTCTGCCGCTGGTTCGTCGAGATGCCTCGCCGCCTGGTGAGCATTCAATCGCGTTTTTGCAATCGAAAGTCGACCTTATCCGGGCAGCGGCGGAAGCTTCGACAGAAAGATATAAGAATGGAACTTCTTTGGGCCCCATGGATGGAGTTCCCGTCGCTGTCAAGGATGAGGTGGATATTGATGGGTATAAGAGGACCGTTGGAACTAAGCTGGATTTCACCAATAAGTCCGGTGGGACCTCATGGTGTGTGAAGAAGTGGGAAGAGGCCGGTGCTATTGTCATTGGCAAAACGAGCATGCACGAGTTGGGGCTTGGTGAGTTGACGTGCTAGATCTCTTGATATTTCAGAGGGAAACTTACGGGAAGTTCTCTGCAGATACGTCGAATAACAATCCGAACATGGGGACCCCCAGAAATCCTCACAATCCGAATTATTATACCGGTGGCTCGTCGGGTGGATCTGGCTATGCAGTTGGTGCTGGCATCGTGCCAATTGCTCTTGGTGCAGACGGCGGTGGTTCTGTTCGCATTCCATCCAGCTTTTGTGGAATATACGGCTTGAAGACGACCCACGGCCGGGTGTCAGGATCTCCTACCCGTCGGCTTGCTACTACAACTGGTGTCTTTGGTCCCATGGCGAGCAGCCTCGATGACCTCGAGACGTCGTATCGCATAATGTCAATCCCCGACCCGGATCATCTGACGTCTTCCGGTTTCCCTGACCCAGCTTCGGCCACTGTCGTGAGCGATCGTCCAAGGGTCATCGGAGTTTACCAGGAATGGATCAAGCGATCTGATCCATCTGTCCTTGCCCTTTTCAACAAAGCAATCGACTACTACCGTACTCAGCAAAATTACGAGATCGTAGACATTAACATCCCCTATATACCACAGGGCCAGAAGGCCCACGCAATCACCATTCTCTCAGAAATCGCTTCAGGAATCTCGAAAGAACAAATTCCACACCTTACCGCGCCCAATAGAGTGCTGATTTCGAGTGGAAGCTCACAGGTTACGGCACGCGACTTTTTCGCCGCGCAGAAGCTTCGCAGTCTACTAATGTCCCATCTCGCATTCTTATTCAAAAAGCACCCCGGAATGATAATTGCTACGCCAACTCTGCCCGTCGCAGGATGGCAAATCAGCCCCGGGGAAGCCGACCTCACCCATGGCGTCAGCGACGTCAACATGTCCCTGCGCACGATGGAGTTTGTCTACCTCGCTAACTTCTCTGGCTGCCCGGCCATCTCCTGCCCGATGGGTTATGATGAAGAGAGCAAGATGCCTGTGGGAATCATGGGGATGAGCGAGTGGGGTAGTGAGTGGGCGCTGATTGAATGGGGCCGCGACGGTGAGGGAATGTTGGATATTGACGAGGACGTTACGGTGGGTAGCAATGGCGCTGCAAACGGTACTGAAGCAGCAGTTGTGGTGGGCAAGGGACTGCGCACGCCATGTGTGAAGAACGGAGGAAAGTGGGTTGATGCGATTGAGATCTCGAAGAGTAATGCCGGTGGTGCTTCGTGAGTCCGTTTACTTTTCGCCGCTTTGGTGGGTATCCCCTTTTTCACTGGGATTTGAAGGTCTCTTAAAGGTATATATATATATACACAAAGAAGCTATTAAAGCTTTGTGGGTTATAATTATTAATGTTATCATTTGCTTTGATACCAAACCCATTCAAGGTGGCTGGGACCGGAAGCAAAATTGCGGCATTCGTACTTCACGGTAACTCCTACCAGGAGATAATAATAAAATAGACAATGTTTTATCAACTTCAGCTACAGGCAGCTGGAATGAAAACATGGCCAAACACACTGAGGATCAGACCACAGACAACAGCAGCAGTAGCTCACTCGGAAACAGAGGGATATGATATTCAATGTCAAACCACCAGCACGAGCACCAGCATGGTCATAATCATAGCCAGAGCAACAGACCCAGCCAGCATTTACACCCTTCCGGCCCCTCCAGCCGGAAACTCCAGCGCCCCAAGTCAAACCGGATAACAGATGCCAAGTGTATCTCACTCAGGGAAAAGCCAAGTCATAACCATATCTTGAAAAACGGAGAAAACTCCACAACATAAGAATCACACCCACTTTACTACTAGCAGAAAGCCAAGAAGTCAATAACGCCAGTCCCTGCTCAGATAAATGCCGCCTCTCCAGATAATGGGGCATAGAATTCGCAACCTAGCCCGGCGTCTTCTGCCCGCTCTCGTAACTCTTCCAGTATCTGTTCTCTGGGGCAGACATTATCCATCAGCGACTCCTTAACGTGGATAATGAAGACCCGAAGACCATGCAGCGGCCGTTGGTGCACTGCCGAGCTAGGCTGCTCAACCTGCATCCGTTCGGTCTCGGGCTCAGAAGGGCCCGGCTGACCTTTCGATTTGGCATCGCTCTGCTTCGCCGTGCCGGGCGTCGTCTCCGCTTCATCACCCAACTTAGATGGCTTGCGCGGCCTCAGCGATTTCGGGCTCAGAGGTTGCTCCGCGCCTCCGGCAGCGCAAGTGGCAGACGACCGTCGTTTGCGTTTGCGGGATTCGGAGGAGCTCTGCCGTGGTTTCTGGGAGTCTAGCACCTTACTTGCCAATACCGACAGTTCCTGGACGAGATGGCGGGGGCAAAGGTGTCCGTAGAGGGAGACATCTTCGACTGAGTCAGAATATGAGCATTCGATAAAGATGGCCCGGAGACTGCCGGAAGCGATTTTTGGAGCAGCGGCATCCCATATTCCCGCGTTTCGCGGTTCTAAAGAAATTGAATCTGGCTCAACATCGCCAAAAATGACGATTTCGGCCCCAGTCGCTTCGTCGCGAAGGAAAAACGCCGAGCTTTCGACAGTTGCCAGGGATGATTCCTTCCCCGAGCCTGGTGAAAATGTCCTGAGTGGTGTAAGATGCCAGACAACTTCAGAATTGTCCATTGGGTATTATTGAAGACTCACCGAATCTCAGACGCATCTATAGATACTCGCCGGGACGGGAGCAACAGCGACTCCGTTGTGAAAACTGCGCTTTCTGCTCGATGATGTTTTCCGGTTTCCGGGTTGTACCGCTGCTTGGAAGTTCCATGGCTTACAGCCATGCACTTTGTAGCCAGGCCCTCGCAGACTTTGATGTAGCCCTTGCCCTCTCCACGGCCAAGTCTCATGTTCCCACCATCTACCAGTCGCTGATAGGTTATCATGCCAGCACCGCCATCTTCATCGGAGAGATTTGGCCATGTGATATCGTTAAAAACATGGTTTTTGAGTGCCGCAATGGCCGAAGGGAGGGCCGTGACTGTTTTAGGACCCGACTGGAATTCGACGGCGGGTGTGTTCATAGCCAAACCAGCTACATGGTCCAAATGAGGGTGTGTAATGAGCACAGACGAAACAATTTCACGGAATATATAAGCGGCATTTGCTCGGGAAGAGAGGTGTGGAAGATCGAGACCGACAAATGGCCCGTCAGGCACTGTTGCCTTCTCCGTGTTCAAATCTTCGTCTCGCTCGATGGTCATGTAGCGGTCGAGGATACGTCCAATACCTGACATTAATATCCCGGCATCAACAGCCACGACGGAGTTTCTGCTCCAGTTCGTCGCCGTCGACCGAACAAGAAGTCCTGTGACATTATCTTCGCACGGTCCGCCTGAAGAGCCCTATGCAATCGGGGGTCAGCTTCAATTGTTTCTGGAAAAGTGGTTCCTGCAGGCTGAACTTGTTTCAAACGAAAGATCGCATCTTCTGGCACGTTATCTACAACATATATTGATAATTGGGCATGCGAACAAAATATATTGAGCCGGACGCACTTAAAGCTGAGCAGGATACGGATATTGGCTGTCATAGCCTGACATAACTAACCAAAGATTTCGCAGAAAGCGTGGGACTCACCAGTATTATCACTTGAAACGCACCATTGCTTCGATTGCTCGGCGCCTCTACGGCTTTGCCGCCTCCAGCGGCAGGACGAGGCATCTAAAAGATCCTCTGCACTGTACCCTTCCTGAAGCGTCGACAGATGCAAGCTTCAGCATGCAGACGTGGATTGTTCAAGGCCGGCTCGATCAAAGGTTCTTTATTCTCATGACCAAGGTCATCCACTTGTAGTGCCGTCCCAGGCGCGTGTACGTCCGTTTCCTCCAAGCCCACTGTAGCACCAACCAATGCAACTTGAAACCCGGGGACAATATGGCAACCGCGGGTGCGGACTGGTCGTGGCTTCCCGTATTTGGGTTCAAGCGGCGAATCCCAGGGAGGACACGGGCGTTATTAGGGCGTCAAGGCGTCGTGAGCAACAGATGTGCGCTGATCCTGCAGGTCGGATGTAGGCTCGTTTTGGAGGAAGAAGTGGACGTGGAAACGGGCATGCGGGTATTGGAAACGGCTTTTCGAATAACGCAAATCAGTGTGTTGGAGCGAGCTGGAGCATTGAGCAGGTCAGCTTTCGGGGGACGACTGAAGAGAGGATTTCTTTGTCTAATAAATGCGGGAAGGAGAGACTACTGACCTTTAGTTAGAGGCTCTTCGGCCGCGCAGGTTGAGATGCAAGAATGCTTGCTTTTTCGCTTCGCCGCGAGTCAAGAGGAGAGAGTTCCGGCAACAAACTAAACTTTGCCCGCCGATTGCATTTTGAGTTTTCAGGGCGAAAGACGAGTTTTCTTCTAGTGTCAGCTTGCTTGAGATGATGTGCCGCTCGCCTGGAGGCTGCTAACGGGGATTGGGATGGGTGAGAGAGCTCAAGCGGCCGCGACAGGCTGCAACCAGCAAGAGTCAACTAGATGGGCTGGTTAGTTAACTAGTTGGTTGACTAGATCAAGGAGTATTCTATTATCATTATAAGCACAGGCTACCATATCACTGGATTCACTCCCGTTTGCTAGCAAAGAGAAAGAGAATGTTCTCTCTGCATCGTGTGATCGCTCCATGAGGATCTCGCCACATGCTTTTCCCAGCCCTATCTTCTCGCCCATTCATTCCCGGGAGATGGGCGCCAGGTGGAGCACTGGTGATTGTGTTGTCGGCTAGGCATATGCAGCTAGGAGCTCGCCGACTTGAGCCTAGAAGAATTTCCTTCGAAGGAACCTGGGCTTACAAGAATTACCTGTCGAGCGGGCACACAGAGGATAGCTTCTTATGTGCAAAGGATTTGAGATCCCCTTGTTCAGTATCCTTGTCATTTCAACGTCATCAGACAGTGATGGTGCAGTTGCACCTGGTGGTGATTGAGCTCAACTACAGGGAGTGGGACACAGACATCAGACGGAAACAACTCTGTAAGATTGCTTCAGATTGGATAGTTATATGTGCATACTGTAGTATATATAAAGGAAATCAAATACCCATAGGATATCAAAAAGGAAAATAGGCATGCACAAATGATAAGTTGTTTTAATGGATATGAAGCCAACTCCTATCCCACAGCCACGGACATGTAGGTACATCCACAAAACGCCAGAGACAATCACAGGATGATATCAATGCAAACAGCAATGTTCCGTAGAGCAGGAGAATCAAACAATACAAAACCTCCATCAGCATTGTCTTGTGGATCAGGAAGCCATCAAAAACAGGGGTCATAACATCGTCTGAGGCAGAAGGCCGACAAGGAACACGAAACACACACACATGACTCAAAAGGCAGTCATTACCTCCTCCACTCCCTGATAAACCATTTTAACGCCGCCCACACAGCATGATCGCTAAGACACTGAAATCACAAGAGGAAACCATAGGCATGCGGACTAGGTGTGGCCAATGTCTAGATGTCGCAGCGCTCTGAATAGGAAAGAAAAAATGATATCGGATAAAACAGGTTATACTTGCTGTTCTGGCGGTCTGGCGCCGCTGGATACAGCTGCATCATAGGAGGGTATAGGTGGGTCATTGGGGTCTGGATGGATGTCGATTCTCGCATCACCACGCTGGCCAGTTGGAGGGCTACTGGCTGGGCTGGTATACTCGGGTGGTGGCTGATCGAGGATCACAGTATCATTACCGTCTTCTCCGGTACGAGCAGAGTTAGACGTTCCTTCGCCAACATCTTGTTGCGATGACACGTGCGGGAGCGGAGCAAGAGAGATATCCGTCGGGGACCGGACTGGACCGCCTTGTCCTAGTCTTATTGTACCGCTGCGATTCCGCGAATGAGCAGATTCCCACCATTGCGGTGTCTGTGTACTTTCACGACCAGTTTCAAGGAGAATACTCCCTTGCTCACTTCCATAAGGAGGAGGAGGTGCTAAGCTTCCCGTCATAGGGGCCAAACCCCATTTCTTCACGTTGGCCTCGATAAAAACAAAGCCTAACTGCCCAAAATTCACATGGACTGTGCACGGCCCGTTTGCTCCGACAGTAGGGAAGAAATTCTGGGCTTTGAGTCCGTGAGCCACGTCGTCGAGTTTCTTTCCGTTTCGGGTGAAAAAGATGGTACCGCTTCGCGGACGGTAACCTACGCCGATGACATCGCCTTGGACAAACTCTGGTCCGTAAGGAGTAGGTGTAAACGGCTGGTTGTAGCGGCGATGGCCTGTCGATTGATATGCTATGGAAGTTTTGTGCAAGCCTAAGAAATAGAAAAGGCCGAGTTAGCAGCTAGCCGAAGACGAACAAGTCTGCCTTGGTAATCCATACCGGGTAACCTGAACAATGGATATGGCTTCGTGGTCATGCCTATGCTGATAAGACTTGTTTCAGGCTTGTCGTAGATTTTGGCTTCCCAGTAGTACACGTCATTTTGTTTAGGCACCGGCAAATTGCTCTGGACGCTACATTCGGAATCGAAGAATTCGATTTCAGTTCGTGCTTCAACAAAGCAATTTGCAATCTCAAGCTCCGGTTCAAACTCCCATGCGGAGACGCCTTTTTCCTGGATCGCTAGAAACTGAGATAGGGAGATGTCGGTCTGTGTAGATTCGGGAGGGTTCGCTTGGATGAACGCTGTAAGTTACCGACACACTAGTTAGAATGAAGCTCTAGCATTGATAGAGAGGGAGAATGATGCGTACCTTTAGCTCTCATGTACTCCACCTGCTGCAGTTCATCCATGGACTCCAGGGCCTCTGCCTCCTCCCTCGCAAAGGCCTGCTCATCATCGTATTCACCGGGCCTTCCGAGTCGGTCGAGGATGATGCGCCCACGTTGGGTGTATCTCAAGAAGAAAACAATAGCGAGGATGACAACCGCAATTCCCGCAGAACCCAGCGCTGAGAGAATCCCGATCAGGATTCCCTTCCCCGTCGACCCGGTGTTGCCACCGAAGGACAACATGATGTTCTTCTCACTCGCTCTCAACCGTGATGGCTCATACCCATGGTATGCGGGTTCCGGTGCTTGTGGAAACGAGTGGAATCGACGGTACGCGGGATTTTGTGATGAGGGAGTGCGTGTAGCGTAGAGGGCTGATGTGGTCAAAGTGGTGACGTCCCACTCAGTCATTGTTCATTCTGGGGGTTATGAAAGAGTCCTTGCGCCGTGCGAAGGAATAACAGCACCGGGTGTTCGAAGACGGGTGGAACCGTAACTACTAGGTGTAGAGACTTGGAGTAGAGCGCGCACCGTGCAAACGACGATAAGGATGAAGTGTGGTTGATGCGGATGGCTTGGACGGATGGATGATACAGCGGGTCAGTCTGGGGTGTCGAGAGTTGGAACAGGCGTCATTCTCGGCGTTAGCTCGGTGGGGTTTGTGGGTTTGGAGGCTTAAGTCAAGCCAAACTTCACTTGCTGTTCAACCACAATCCCAGATGGGAAGAATGAGCTCAAGAGGATTTTCTTTCTTTTTTTCTGTTGTTTTGGTATCTGTCTGCTCATTCAAGGCTCGGCTGTGAAGATGCACATTTAGTCAATACATGGACGGCGCAATTCTCCATCCTCACTGTGGTTCGTGGCGTGCCTTTTCCAGGGTGTGAAACTGTAGCCGCAACACTCTACGGAGTTGTGGGCATTTAACAGTTACTGCTCCGGCTTAGCTCTTTGCCAGTTTGTCAAGGGTTGGAGCACAATCATAAATGCAACTCCTTCAATCCAGGCGAATCATGGCATTGTCTCGAAGCGCTCCCTATCTGCATCGCCCCCAATAGCCAACCGCTAACGATATTGCTTATTGGCGGCTTGCCACGATATCTGCGGTGTAACAAAGTCACCTGGTTGGGTAGATCACGGTGAGCATCACTCTGATCAGCCTCTCAGTCACCTTTCGCTCCGAGTCACATTACTCTTCAAGATGAGCACGCATCTGCACCATTGATTCAGCTAGTACTTGCTACTAGAGTCTACTTTATCCCAAATGGGTAACCATTGTTGTCGGACGCTTTCGCCGGGGCAAGTCAGTTGAAACGCATGAGTTTGTGGGCGGATTTTGGAATGTGGCTGATCTTCAACCGTTGGATAACAGCAATCTCTTGATAATGGGCCATTTACTGCTCATCGAGGGCGTTGGACGAGCTTGAGCATTTACTTCCACAGAGGAAAAATTAACATAAAGTCACTCAAAACCAGTTTATGGCTCTAAAGCAGCATTGTATATATTCTTTTGGGCATCGGCAGACCCCAAATAGCCACTTTTGATCATAGAGTTTTACAGTTCAATAAGGCTGAGGGCACTAGAGTGCACGGAGGGTTTCGGGGAGCAAATGGACCTCTTTCAAAGAAAGCATTGCGCTAAGCCAAAATGTGGAACTCAGATTTCGCCCGTAGATAAGGCTGGGATTCAAGCCAGGCTTGGGGTTTCCGCCCTGGTGTAAGCAACCTACGCTGCCTCTTGCGTAGTTGTACGAAGTAGATCGGGCCTGGCTTATTGGCATCAAGCCAAATCACTGCTCTGACCTGAGAGCAACCACAGACAGCTTCAAAAGTCTGTAAAACAGGGTTCTGTATCATCCGCAGATTATGACCCTGTTCTCTGTGAAGCAATCAAGCTGGATGCAAACCAACGAAAGCAACTCTCCACTTCAGGGAGAAATGCCCAGCATGCTCGGTTTGCGGAGGGTGCACAGCAGTTGGACAACGCAGTAAAAACAGCAGTTGATCAGGGTGTTATCACAGCCGGAAAAAAGGCCGAGGCTAGTGGAGATAAAAGGAAATGAATGAATGCAGTGGGCAGGGAGAAGGTACGGAAATTCACAGTAAGGCTGGGTCTAGACGCTTAAACCTGTCTAGGTCGTTGTCAAGGTTCTCATTGAGATCCTTACCCTCCACACCAAATTCGTATTGAAGTCGCTCGTTATATATTTTTTTCCTTTCAATCTTATCCCTGAGAAAAGTCGATACGTCGCGTGTCCAATACCGATAAGTTGTCAGAAAAAAAGGGACTCTGTTTGTGTCTGCACCCGTATCTGTAAATTGGGGCTGAACGTGCTTATAGAAGTGGTTGCTGAGGCCAGAAGGAGACTGCAACGCTAAAACATACCAGAAGGCACCGGTGGCCCATGTCCTCTTGATGACAGAGGAACATTTTATGGAGCGTGTTGGGTGGATGTGGTGCTCCTGCTCTTCGAACATTTCCATGAACTCTTTGTGACGCTCACTGTATTTAACCGGGGTTATGTTGTCTACAGTCTCATCAGTCAACCAATGGGGTGGCTGCATAAATTCAACTGGTAGGGAGATGGCCCATTCAAGATCAATTAGGCACTTGATATTCCAATTTTCATCAACAAGAATGTTGCTCGCATGTAAATCGGTCAAGTTAAGATAAAATGGCCCATGGTTTAGATCACGTTCCCAAAACCGGGGCGATAGAGCGCGCATAATGGATAATGCCGACATCTGAGTCACACAATCTGCGACGCAGTTGAGCCCATTTGGCTGGTGGCGTAGGTAGTTGTCATGGACAAATAAGAGATCATTCACATAAGAATCGACTGTATGGTACACACGATCTCGGGGAATATCAAGGGGGTCCTTTCGTTTTCGACAATTGTTGATTCCGCTGCCAGTGGTCTATTTCCCAAGCGCAAAAAGCCGTCATTGTCAACGGTGAATGACCCAATCTTTGGCAAGGGCTTGCGGCTGAGGGTCAACATGATATTCGAAATGTTTCGAAACAAGTTCATCCGTAGTTTCGAATTGCTGTCATACTCGTTATGCCAATCATCTGAGAGCATCCTTCCATCTGCCTCATCGATGAAATCTATGAGCAAATACGGACCAAGCTTATTGGAGACATTTGTCGGGTGTGGCACAAGTTGAGATGGAAGTGGCAGTCGAGCCAATGATCGAAACATTCGCTTTGAGCTATACCATACGCGCGTAAAGAACGGTAGGTGCTCCCTTGAAGTAAACTGAGGATTGTTAGCAACAGGTCAATGAGGGTGGGAGAGAAGGGCAAAAAGATGAAATCCCGCACAAGCTGGCCTGTTGAAAGAGCAAACCCATATAAATGGGGTATTGGAATTGAAGGGCACTCCTGCTTGATCCAAGCATAGGTTGCAGCTTCACAGCGCACTTTCTCATCTGCATTTCCGGGACGAGAGCTGTCGCCAACGCGATATGGCAGCGGAAATCGTATCACCACACGTCGTTGGGTATTGACGATGACCGGAACACAGAGATTGAAGCTCCCGCTCATCCACTTTTTCGGTTCTTCCACTTGACAGGCTGAAGCACACACGCCGAGGTGGTGGGCAACAAGCGCTGCAATCACATCGCGATGCCGGTAGATACGGGTGTAGAACTTCATCCGGGCATCTGCGTAGGAGAGCTCGTGTAAGACATTGGCATGGCTCACTTTAGCCTCAGAGTAGGTGATCTCCCTCCGTAGCAGAAGACGCTTAGGGGGCATGGTTTGTGAATCTTGTTCCAATCACTCGTACGAAACCAGTTTGTGGTACCAAACGACGGAGTATTCGAAAGCATAAGCGTGAATTTGCCCTAAAGAAGGTACCTTGCTGGTATCTATGTTAGACATTTCAATCTGATGCGTAGAACACGCTCATTCAAGGGGTAACAGCCTTCCAGCGACGTCCACTTGAACGAGGCCGCGAGCAACGTCGGTGAATAGTTTTCCCGAATGGGTTCTGCCAGCGAGGTGGACAGACGCCTGAGGCAGCTTCGAAGGCTTAAAATCCATCAGAACGGAGTTCGAAGCAGGAACTTTGTTGATAGCCTGGTAGCTGCAAAAAAGGGCAGCACGACGAAAGGACTGGAGACTGGAGGTATAGTGGAAAATGCGTTACGTCCGCTGGTCGAGAAAGCAACTTGGGAGACTCGATGCTGGCTTGTGGCTTCTCAACAGACCATGCGGGGAAGAGCCTCATCACTTGTAGTGAATACAGTACAGCAGAGGAAGCACAGCATATTGGCTACGCGGTGAAAAAGGAATTAAAATACGGAGTAATGCGTGGATGAAGGAAACTGAGGATATAAGAAGAGGAATGGAAGAAGACGGCGGAGCCAAACCTTAAACGGGTTAACCCAAAACTCATTCCATGCAGTGCTCACTTCATGGTTGTTGATCCTGGTCTCTGATACAGTGTCCCGAGTACTCCGTACACCCACACACTCAAAAGAAAGTAGAATACCAATTTTCCAGATAGTAATCTCATTAGGTAGCTATCTCGCCTTTACTGCCATCGCTGGCTTCGTGGTGTTGACCAACGCTGGAACGCCAGGATGACATTAGCCGGTTCCGCAAAGCGTGGAGAAGACGACCCTCGAGGTCACGCTTATTCAATCCAAATACAAACGAGCGGGACGACGTTGGATAAATACCCTGGTTAGTCTGTTGCAAGCGAGGACCTGATGGCTCACGCTTTGTCCACTGACGACAGACAATTCCAGCAAAGCAGCACGCTCGGAGGGTTGCAGCTCAGCTCAGGAGAACCGATGGCTTGATCTACTTGATGGGCCAGCAGACGAGCCTGCTGGAAGACTCTGACCAAGGGCGGCCGTTTAGACAAAGGCGCTACTTCTTCTATATGTCAGGCGTGGATGAGCCCGACTGCCATCTAACTTATGACATCAGGTCTGATACTTTGACGCTTTACGTCCCCAATTTCGATTTGAAGCGCGCAATCTGGATGGGGCCGACGCTTGGTCGGGAAGATGCTCTCCGGAGGTACGAACATACGTGCCCTTGATTTTTGAGGTTTTTATGCAACAACAAAGCATTGACAATGTCCTCCAGGTATGATGTTTGCAGAGTCAGATTCCACAGTGCGCTCAATGATGATATCAGCGGCTGGGTGCGCAAGCGGCCAACCGCGCCTGTGATATATATCATTCATGATGACCAAAAGCCTTGTATTAATCCTTCTGGTGTGATATTCGACCATGAGGCTCTCATCCCGGCAATAGACGCCTGCCGGGAAATTAAAGATGAACACGAAATCAGCCTTATCAGGCGTGCTAACGAGATTTCCGCTTCCGCCCACACTGCAATTCTCCTTGGCATTCAGGACATGCGAAACGAATCTGAAATCCATGGAAAATTCCTGGATACATGCGTTTCGCACGGTGCCAGGAACCAATCGTACGAGATTATCGCTGCCTCGGGCGAAAATGCGGCCATCCTTCACTATACGAGGAACAACGAGCCACTTAAAGGCCGCCAACTGGTCTGTCTAGATGCTGGTGCGGAATGGAGTTGTTATGCGAGCGACGTGACTCGAACATTTCCGACCCATCCGCGTTGGCCGAGCAGTGAGGCCTTCAACATTTATTCTCTGGTGCAACGCATGCAGGAGGAATGCATCAGTCGGATCAAGGAAGGCGCTAGATACCTTGATCTCCATGTATTGGCGCATGAAATCGCAATTGAGCAGCTATTATCGCTGGGGATCCTAGAAGGCGGTTCTATAGAAGAGATTCTACGATCCGGTGCTTCCCTTGTCTTTTTCCCTCACGGACTTGGTCACCATGTGGGACTGGAAGTCCATGATGTATCACAAAGGTCGCTGATGGCAGTTGAGGGAGGCAAATACCAAGGCCTGTCATTACTTGATTGCCAGCCGCCGTGTATACTGTCTGCTCCGCATTTGAAAGCAGGAATGGTCGTAACGGTCGAGCCGGGAATCTACTTTTCTCGCCTGGCTCTCGAAGACGCAAGGCGAAAACCTGTGTCGAAATACATCAACATGAAGATGGTAGAAAAGTATATTCCAGTGGGCGGTGTTCGGATCGAGGATGATATCCTGGTCACGAAAAACGGATTCAAAAACTTGACAAAGGCGCCCAAAGGAACGGCGATGTTAGACATCATCCGAAAGGGCACCAGGGGCCAACCAGTTGTGTAAGACGGTTTTTGCTAGGTCCCGTCGGCTCCACTTATTAGGATCTGGTATGGGTGGACGAATGTTCTACTGTAGAAGAGCAAAGCTGGCTTGTCCAATTATTATCGTGATCCCTCTTTCTCCCTCAGCCTCTTTTTCATTTTTCACTTTGCGATCTGGTTACTCTCGGAGTTGGAAAGCTTGTGCCATGATGTGAGAAGAGTTTCGAAAAATGCTTTATTTAGCTCCATGGCATCACCCAACCTTGACCTTGGCAGTCACACACCCCTGGTCCGTTGCTTGCTGGATGACTTGGACAGCTAGCCGCCTGGGCAGCAAACAGCGAAGTTGAAGGAACGGCATGACAAAGCCTGTTCACCTCATGTGGACAGAGTGTAGTTTTTCATCTGAATTTCTTTGGTTTCCAGATTGTTTGATGACTCCTTTTCTTTTTCCTTTTAATCTTTTCAATGAGTCACCTCGTCAAGCCACGTGGAAGGTTCGCAGATTGGATGGCGTTCCTGAACCTGCTGATGATCATGCTGGTCGATGAAAATCTCTTCATCGGATGTCCATGGTTCCAGTGGACCTGATTTGCCACGACACGCAGCCCATTGGATCGGCCCACTGTTTCGTCATAATTCGAGGCTCCGACATCGAATGTTTGGGCGTTTTCCATCGTCATCTTTCTGCTTCTGGTCATTAGGCACTGAAATCAGGGATGTGACTCACCTGATAGGCTACTGCTTTTTTCTTCTTCCGTTTTCCATATATTACATCAATAAACTCCCAACATGACTGTTCTGCTTCTTCTTCTCCCTTCTGCTCGGTATCTCCCCAGTTAAAAAGAGCCTCCGTGCTCTTGGGGTTGTGCTCGACGGAAGGTTGGGGTTTGGGTGTATAACATCGTGTTCTCTTCAACAAGATCTGTAGTAGCAGTTCAACTACTCAGGCTCTACCCCTACTCCAGCCATCCTGCGGTTGAACTACCACTGAGGTTCAAGATATTCCTCCACCCGAAACCATCATGGGCCAAAAGCACAACCGACGTCGGACTCGACACCGTCCTTCAAAGCCCCGTTCAAACGCTGTCGTGAAGCGATACCCTCAGTTCGCCCCTGACCTTACCGGGTTCCAGGTTCTCCATCCTTATTGCCGTTACATGTCAACTTCGTTTCTTCCCTATATGCCACCCGCTTGCGAATCAGTACCGGCCCAGTCCTGGCAGAATCGGTATCTGACGTCGCCAAGCCGTGATCGCAGACAATTTCAAGCCGCTTCAAGACTGGAAGTTGAGCAGTGCCGTCTCTTTGGAGGAGAACCTGGTGACGACATCGATTTGTGTTACCGTATGTTGGAATACTTTGGAGGATTGGACTATATCGACACATGAAGAAGCATTCCGCCTCCATCGGTTTCTCTCACGGTGGTTTCTACGTTATCTCCACTCCATCCCACGATGCCACGAAACGGGAGTTCCAAACCTGTCATCCGCGATGTTCTACCGACTGTGGTCCGTAGCCGCGCGAACGGAGCACATTTCGATGCGAAGGTCTTCGATGATCTTAAAAGATATCAAGTCCCACGGTACGAATACGAAACAGCCAAGTCAAGCAATCTGAGACAGCTGTAATGCTTCACTCGATCACCCTACCCGTATATCTTCCGTCTATAGTCGACACTGGATTTGTGGACCAGCATGAGGCATCCGACTTGTAGCAATGAAGGTGTCAACTGAACATGTTTCTTTAATTTAACTTGCTTTTGACACTGGAATGGTCTATTACAGCTTCATCCCACCAATACACGTGTGACCCTCGCAAACAGTCTACAGGGCCTACCTTTAGCCCCCGACCGAGACAAATCAAGGAATTAGGATTTTGAGTGGCTTATTCTTCAACGACACTCGAACAATCGGTATCCTCGGACTCTTTATGGGTGGTGCTCGCGATTGATCGTGCGTCAACTCGCTGTCGCATACGACAACGCTTGAGCTCTCCATATCAGACCCGCTGGCGACGAGCACACTTCATCCTATAACCTTTGAGTACGAATCATGAAAAGACAAAAAGCGCAAGGAGTTAGACTTTCATTAGACAAAAGTTTTTGTGTGTGATATTTCACCAAAGAAAAAGAGGGTGGATGCTTTTGTTGTGGCTTGATGCTAGAAGTGACTCAAGTGGCTCTGTTTAGATGGAACACAGTTATACCCCCTGTACCAAAGCATGGCATCTATCTTCAATATGTGAAGGAATCAAAAGTTAAAAGAGGTTAGCTTAGGCTTCCTTATGATGTATATACTACTTTACCCATGGCATCTATCTTCAATATGTGAAGGAATCAAAAGTTAAAAGAGGTTAGCTTAGGCTTCCTTATGATGTATATACTACTTTACCCATGGCATCTATCTTCAATATGTGAAGGAATCAAAAGTTAAAAGAGGTTAGCTTAGGCTTCCTTATGATGTATATACTACTTTACCCATGGCATCTATCTTCAATATGTGAAGGAATCAAAAGTTAAAAGAGGTTAGCTTAGGCTTCCTTATGATGTATATACTACTTTACCGGTGACCTCATGTCAATACCAGAATACTAGAGGTTCATTTCCAAGCAGCACCACTTCTCGCTCGTGAATTGCAGTGGTTGATTTCAAGGAACTTGGCCGGAGGTGTTAACATATGCTTGTAGACACACAGGGATGAAGGGTTCACCATGTCAGTGTGTTCGCTTTTATGAGAATTAGGGCCCATCCTCATTCTCCATGGAAACAAGCTGAGATGGGATGAGCGTACTTTCATTGACCGAGAGATCTGCGCTAGTCTAGATATAGTAAAGTGCAATTCCCAAAGTAGGCTAGACCTACCTAGGTTTAGGCAATTCAAACATATCAAACCATAACTGCGCTAACCCTGATTGGGAGCTTGTCCATTCGAAAAGGACACGGTGATTCGAGACGATCGAGGATCTCTTTGGATGCTGTGGCCATGAGATAACTTGTCTCCCTTCTCTACCACGCTTCCACGGAGACAATCTTTTTATTTCCTGCTCCCGTCACCCGAACCTTTCGGCAGGCGCCTGGGCTCTGCAGATAGAGCATTCCGTTCCTTTAATTGCGGGCTCCATGTCCGCCACCTTTGCACTTATCCAGCTGTGATAAGTTTAGTCGGAGGCGACGTTCCGCCATACAAACACAGCAAAGATGTCTTCGAAGGACTACAATTATGATGAACAGGTGACGGTTTTCCAAGTCCCAGCGGGTGATGACCTGCAGACTATTGAAGCGAGCAATCTATTAATGCTCGCATGAATTTAGGGCCAATTCTTTCCCTTCTTTGTCCTCACCCTCACCGGCCTCGTCACTCTTCCGCTCACGTATACACTCCTCAAACCAGTTAAAGGTAAACCGCACCGCGCCTGACCTTCGAATTGTCTCAATTTGACAATTCTCGCCTGAAAACATGGGTGAAGTGCTAACCTGCCGGCCATGTAGGATTAGAAAACTCCGCGCCCCGAATACACTCCGATTTCAAACCTCATCATGCGGACCTCATCGAGGGTCAAAAGCAGAAGCTTTTGCGAAAAGAGCGACGAATAAAACGCATAGTCACAGTTGTTGCAGGCTACGCAATCATGGCGTATATGATATATTTGATCATCGTCACTCAGAGGACAGTTCCAAAGATTTGGGATCCTTATGATATCTTGGGAATTTCACGGGTATGTTCTAGCGCTAATCCCGTGATTAAACGAAACCGGTTGAGCTGATGAATGGCATTTCCTACTCATTCTAGAGTGCGGATGAAAGGGCAATCAGTAGGCACTATAAGCGGCTTTCGATGAAATTCCATCCAGACAAGATTAGACCCGACCCTGCAAAAAATGAGACGCTAGAAATGTTAAACGATCGCTTTGTCGAGCTAACCAAGGCATATAAAGCCTTGACCGATGAAGAAATTCGAAACAATTATCTCCAATACGGCCATCCGGACGGAAAACAAAGTTTTAGCATTGGTATTGCACTACCTAAACTCATCGTCACAGAAGGAAATGGCAAATATGTCCTTCTTGTGTATGGTCTTATGCTCGGTGTGCTCTTGCCGTACATCGTGGGCAAATGGTGGTACGGCTCTCAACGATACACAAAAGATAAGGTCCTCCTTGCCAGCGCTGGCAACATTTTCCGGGAGTATAAACCAGATATCGTCGGCGGTGGAATAGTCAGCGCCCTCAGCACTGGGGAAGAATTCAACCAAATGCTCGAAAACGACAAGGTTCATTCCGGATTGGCGACTGTAGAGAAAAAGATTCTGGCGGAAACCGACACTGGCGCCCCTCAAGCCGGTTTATCTTTGAAAGATCGTCAAGCATTGAGTGAATTGGATGATGAAAGAAGGAGAAAAGTATTGGCATTACTCTGGGCATATCTTGGGAGGATTGACCTCGATAATCCCACTCTTGACTCTGGTATGTTTTCCCCGTAACTTTCTATCAGCGGATGCCAACTTCCATTTATATAGAAAAGTACGAAGTTGCTCCAATCGCGCTCTCTCTTAACGATGCCTTTACGTCAATATCTCTTGCTTTCGGGAATTTACAGCCTATCCTCGGCTCCTTCCATACCTCGCAATACATCATTCAAGCTATCCCGCCAGGCTCATCGCCTCTGCTACAGCTACCCTACTTTACACCTAAGGTAGCCCAGAATATCGAAGGGGAACACTCGAAGAATCATATGTCTATTCAAAAGTACATGCGACTATCGGACGATTCTCGAAGGAAGCTTACAATTGGCGCTGGGCTCCTGACAGAGAGCCAGTATCAAACAGCAGTGTCTGTTGCAAAACAGATTCCTGCTTTAGAAGTTTCCAAAGCGTTTTTCAAGGTCATTGGGGAGAAAGTTATTACCCCCAGCAGTCTAGTTCAGCTTGTCGTCAAGGGCCGTTTCATCCCGCCCGGTTATTCCAACATACCCGAAGTCAAAGACGTTGACCTCGAGGACATTGACTCTGATGAAGAAGATATTGCCACTACCCCAAGCAGCAAGGGAGCAAAACCAAAAGCTTCCAAACCTGCGAAGAAAGACGATGAAGAAATTCAACCACCTCTCGCTCACGCTCCCTATTTTGCGCGTGATCATTCGCCTAGGTGGCACATTTTCCTGGCAGATGTTAAAGGAGATAGAATGGCTGTACCACCATTCACATTCACGACCTTCGATAAGCCTATATTTGATAAAAACGGCAATCCAACGTTCAATATGCAAACTTTAAAGATGCAGTTCCAGGCACCGCCACAAATCGGAAATTTCCCATTTACTCTCTACGTCGTCTGCGATAGCTACATCGGATTTGACACGTCGAGGGATATCGTCCTTGAAGTTGAAGATTTTGCAAAGGCGGAAGAAATGGCCGAGGAGGATGAGATCAGTGAACCTGACGAAGGTATGACAACCCTTTCCCGTTTTCATTAACTGTTTTTTGTACCAGCTTTGCTAACGTCGAACTTAGACTCGCTTGCCGGCCAGATGCAAGCTCTTAAAACTGGTCAAGCACCAGTATCCAAAAAGAAGCGCACCACCAAAGATGAGGATTCTAGCGAAGACGATGAGAGTGACACGGAAGGTGACGTTGACGATGACACCAGTGCAACTGACACCGAGACCGACACGGATGGAGAGTGAGCATACAAAAAGAAGTGAGCTGTATATTGTAATTGAGCGCGTTCTCTCCACGATACACTTCTATTCTATCTCGTCTCTCACTTTCTTCCAAACCTACTAAGGCGGGACCTCGATTAGAACTTGTCTTTCGCCTGTCTCTGTCGTATTACGATGCATTTTCATGTTCTTAGGGTCTCTCTCTGATATGGTTATCCGCGGGCGAGTGTGTTCATTTGGGTAACATTTTCAAGGGTAGTTTTATTTCTTACCTGCAGATCGCCCTGGTTTCTGGTACTTATACAAAGTAGTAATGCAGATTCTGGACTTTAGGGAATTCTTCAACTAGTTTTCAACAAAGCATACCATTGGTAATCTGATTTTAAGGTACGTGCGACCATGGAAGGCTGAAACGATAAACTGCCGGATTTTATTCCTCAGTCCTAGGCGAGATAGATTTTGTTGCTATGAATTGAGGATTCGTTGAAGCAATCCAGTACATTTTGTCCAATAGTAGAATGTCCATGATACTTCACACACTCTCTACTGAATGAAATCCAGAATTAAAAAAAAAAAAAATATCAAAATAGAAAGAGATAGAGAGGCATGTCCAATAAGCAAAAAAATTAAATATTAAGATTCGCGTCGTAGATTCATCACATTCATTAGTAAGTCATCCATCCCATTAACATTTCCCATTATTATAAAAATGCCAGACCAATCGAGACTTAGTCGAAAACCTGCCAGAAAAAACACGGAATTGTTTGACACATCATCCAAGATCGGAGAGCGGAGAGACAGCGGTGGAAGCGAAACGCACCGTCAGGGAGTCGGGAAGGTTTAACGATATCTTTGTTCGCAATTGGCCGGTGCGATTCTCAATTGCCAATGGGGTATCCCGGAATATTCGGCTCTCTTGGCTAACTATACACTTTTTTGCCAGGCGTTCAGGCCGCAGGTGGTATCACAAGGGGATGACCCTCAGGAGCCTAGATACGGATTGGAGTATGATCCACGATGTCGATCATAACCTGGGGAACATGTTGCAACGGTGGATGGCTTATGGGGGGCATGCTGGGGCCCAACTGGTGCCACTCAAAAAGCTAGAGTCCTGCCCATGAAACGTAAGCACCGCTGGCGGTGCTGCCCGGGGAATTGGCGAGTCTGGCGAGAACGGTAGTATGTTGGCCGGATACCTACCCACCTTCTCCAGGGCGAGCTTCAAAAGATGGTTTAAACTTAAGCATGCACGATGGGCCGATTCGCTTGTAGCTGAAAGAACTTCCAGCCATCGAACGACGAGCGCCGACTCTGCAATAATGCTGTTCGCTTCTGAAGGGACGTGTTGCATATCAAAAGATATCTCCATCGTCAAAACCACACCAGCTTGGATTAGGTAATGGAGAGCACACCACCAAGGAGTTGCACGATAGAATTCTACAACATCAAGGTGGGCGGGGAGGAGCTGTACCAGATGCCTCGCTGCGGATATGCAGCGCACCGCAGCATCTGTATCTAACCGTCGAGAAGCTTCGGATTGAGAAGGAATTGCTGCGTGTAGTTCGCTTTTATCGCAGAGGCCAGGCCTGTTAATAAGCATTCTTGCACCCAAAAATCTGAGATACAGATACATGCGCTGGGATAATGGAACTCCGGCCATGTCTCCATGCTCAGGCGAAATCATAACCCCGGGATTGAGATCATTGTGCCAATGAGTAAGTTTTCGGTCTAGATCAACGACAGCTTGTTGAACACGCGCCCATGCCTTGTTCGCTGTACTCGAACTGTACAAGGTAAGAAGGGTTTCGTTGACAATTGAGTCCAGGCGAAGGCTAAAAATGAAAACATCCAAATGATAGTGCGATGTGCCCTTTCGATGGCTTATCCCGGGGATCGTTACCGGCGGGCCGTGGCCACTAAAAGGCTCCACTGATGCGTTCACTGAGTAGTAAGTGCTAGCAGATTTCGGTAGTCGGGTACTGATATATCGATCTTGAATAGAAGAAGGAAGCCCGGTTAGGAGGGAGAGCAATCGTTCAGCGGAACAAAGTGAATGCCAAACCTTCACTTGATGCTCTCTTTCTTCGTCAGGGATATTTGGGGCAGTGTTCACCAAATGTAGTGCTTGGTTGTAGGCGTATCGAACGCCCAAGGAAATCAAATAAGAAGCCCTGCGTTCAACTTTTTAGCAGCCCTAGTTAGGAGAATGACCGCCTGGACTTTACCTGTTGATCTGGTAGCTAGCTATACAGTACATCCCGCTGATTGTCAAAAGCTGAATATGTTCCATTGTAGGCAACCCAATCATTTGAATTGGCTCTTGTCCGAGGACACGCGATCTTAACCAATAAACAATGTGGCTTTCCACGCACTCACAAGGTATCTGGGCATGCTCAGCATATAATGCGCCGATGGCGAAGACCACATTCAGAATTGCCACCCACAAACAACTGCCATTTGGTGGTTGTGTTGTTTGAAAATACGAATGGTATTGGAGCACGAACTTCGTTTCTGCAATAATGGGGAAAACTGGGTGCAATGTTGAGAAGTAGGAATTGACCAACAACTCTGCCGTTGTTTTAGGAGGCAGCTGAAATGCTGTGTTAAACGATTGGGGAATGCTAGACAGTTCTAGCTCGCTTGAAAAATATGTGCAATCTTGCAACAACGGCGAGTCAAGGTCATTCACGTTTGGCTCCTCGGACATACTGGCCAGGGTATCAAAAGTTCCAGGTGACAAATCATGGGCTGCCCGCTGTCAGCTAGATATTCTCCAAATGAGACAGAGCACCCCACATTTTGAAAGGAATTTGCTTGTGGCCAACTTAACCATCACTTCTTCAATCCAATGGACAACTGAAGACCTTCCAAGATACCCAGACGAGCCCAGACCTGCAGCGTTCTGCTGAGCACGTTCGTGAAGCCGTGGAGAAGCTGCTATGACTGAAACTGAATTCTCATCCTCGTTTCCCTCGTCGACTGAAACTGAGTCATCCTCAGTCAAACGACTCTATCAGGAGAAAGGCATATTAGTCCCAATGTCCCGTGGCAGTGTGGGCTCCCTCCTCCTTTTCGTGCCTCCGGAGTAGTTTCATACTTGCCTCTGACAACGCATTCCGAATGACTTGCTGACGATTTGCATCTTGATTCGGAAGTAATTCTGCAAGGAGACTTTCATATCGCTCCACCTTAGCAGCCATTGTTCGGGCATTCCTGACAATCGAACCACTCAGCAAACGTCAAGAGTACAGGAGTGGGCGTTGGCACTTCGGAGGGACTAAGCAAATTTGCCAGTGAACGCTTCAGTGGGGAGACCAACATTGCCAGCTGGGGTTAACTCGTAGTCTAGATGAAAACTCAAGAGGGAGATGTAGAGACGAGGAGGAAACCTGCCGTTTCAGCTTTTCTCTTTTTCCATCTGCATAAAAGCAATGAATCTCTTGATCCCTACAGCGACCACACAATGGCTGGAGGCCATCACATTTGGATTTCCGCCGGCGACACGGTTCGCAGGCATGGCTAACGCGCTGCCGATCAGGGCCGGACGCTTGCTTGGATCCCAGACGCTGGAGGCGCGGAATTGCCACCTTGGGCTCAGCCTGGAATGGCGGAGAGATTGCAGCGGTTCCCAAATCAGATGACAGCGGTGATGGGGTGTTGGGAATTGAGTAACTGGGAATGTTTGGAGACGATGAAGTGCTGATGTTGTAGCGTTGAGGTTGGGAGGGCCGCGATGCTTGGCGTCGTTTGGCAGAAGATCTGTCCATCATCGCCATCGTCGACTTCAACATCAAAGAGCTCGTTCTAACAACACAGATTCCCGTTTCCTATAAAAAAAATTAATCAATACGGCCGTCGATTGCATGGTTTCCGGGTCTGATAAAGGGTGATATATACTAGCTATCCACGACCGGTAAGAGAACGGAAGTTCAAATGATACCGGCGAGCTGAGGATGGCTCAAGCCAGGATCCTGGCCGACCTCCAAGGTGGCGCCGCGAGTGCTCACGGATCGTCCCCTGGTTACCCTCCTTGGCTGCCGCAGCGTGTGCCCTAGCTGGGGGCCAGCAAGACGAGTGAACAATCTTTCGGAGTCCAAAGCCAATTGTCGGCAACACCTTGTGAATACCGGCAAGGCTTACATGCTGACAGCGCAAGAAACATTTCGAAGACGCATACCCTTATTGGCCTGAACTGCGGCTCGTAATGAGGTTTACATCTGGTCAAATGATGGTGACCCTTTATATTCTGCCTTGAAATTCGACATCCTTGACTAGCATCCCCAGGATTGGAACACGGCTTGGCCCAGTGTGCTCCATGCAGGTTTCCGGGGGAAATACGGAGCACTAGTTCGCGAAACGGCCTAGGTGCTTGCGAGGCAGATCCATGCCGCCTCAGTTTGCTGGATGATGGCTGTTCAGCCCCTGTTCCAGGCTTACATTTTCTTTTCCTATTCCCTTTTCTCCCTTTCCATCGGCCATGCGGTGAAACTCTGCAAATAGGGAAGGGACCAATTTTGTGTTGACAGCGAGGCCTGTTTGAAATATCAGATCTTGACATTGATCCACCTGGCCGGCTTTGCAATCGAATGATATGCATATGCTCGCTGGAGATCTGATTCTCCTCTTACCGTAGCAGCCAGGCTCCGGGGAAGGGCCAAGAGTCAACAGGCCGAGCTGCCAGGCGCCAATGTACGCGTATCCCTTGACCCAGCACATTGACAACACCTCGGTCACGAACCAAGCCCAACAAAGAACGTGTGTTGGACCATTAACTTTCTAGTTTGCCAAGCGACATCCACACTTTCGCCGGCGAGATTCAATAGTGACTGCAGCAATTTGGATCGGTTTGGCAGCCTCAACGAACAATGCCCTGCCAAGTGGCATCTTATGTCACAGCGAAACTGAAGCGTCAAGGTCAAGGGAGGGAGCCAATTCAACAAATGGTCAGCTTATCTTCGATTTTGGAGCTGATACTAGCCCCAATCGTGCGTTGCAAGTCTAAGCCGAATTTAGGGTCAAAGCGCACCCCCACGGAGCAGATCTGAATCCCTATCTGATAGTTGGGTCGATAAGACAGTCGTTCAATCGGCTGAAACGCTTCGAGAGCACGGAGTAGACGAGGCCAGATTTAAACGTACGGCATCAACGGCTTATCGAGGACTGAGGATCAAAGTGATATATCAAATCACCAGCCGCTGCTGCAGCAGAACAACCACATCTCCTACACACCTTGCGCTATCCTCAAGCATCCTATTCGTTGGCTCGTTTAGAATGTCACAGACGTCACTCCACATACGTAGGTGGGTTTGCAAAGGTCCAGATTGCGCAACTTGCTTTTTTTGACCTGCAGAATCAAGCAGAGGAGACCCCGGAAGGCGAAAGCCACCAGTTCCGAATTTCGAAAAGGTGATCGTTGGAGCCCGTTGAAGCGAAAGCTGTTTATTCCCGGGCTACGAACGATGGATTGCCTACGCGATAATTCTTCGCGAATTAAAAAGAAGAAAAGCCGAGTATAGAGAGATGTTTTCCTGGGGATCCCTGAAGTATAAATAGTGAGTTCAGCCCATGAGGCTCGAATCTGAGCGCCACGGCCACATGGATGGACAGGAATGCATACTTCCCATAACCTTAGTGGCCTTTTTTTCATTCTTACGTGCATCTAGGGGGAATGCCACGGTTGTGTAATTCCATCAGCGCGGGATCTGCATCGATTGACTGAATCTATCCTGTCGTTGGTAATGGCGCAGCCACTCCGCGCGTGCGTTCAAAAGTCGCGGAGGACTTGTACGCGACTAGCCGCCATCTTTTGGACATTACCCTTTGAAACAGCGTTGGCTAATGACATCTTTAGTATTTTGGTAGGGACAGCGTCCCTTACATTATCTGAATCACCCCTGTTCTCGGTCGGCCTTTCCATATGCTTCCCAATGTGATGATGATTATCAGGCATGAATGCTCCGTCCGGCATACACGTCTCTGGGAACTTTCGCGCTTGCGGTTATATGCCTCCACTGAAGTTGCATATACAGTGGAGAATGGGTTCTGGCAGCATACGCGTCACCTTTGATAGGTAATGCAAGTGAAAATCCCACAGGCCACACGTTCAATGCTGAAAAATCGTTGAGCCCAATCAATGGCCGTCTGGGATATGTTGATTTGAGTGAGCGCTCAGGCCATGCTACAGTCAAATGCCCAAAGGGCCTTTCCGACCACCGATGCCCAAGTTCGTTGGGCTATCTGAGCTAAGTTGAACATCGGTCTAGAACACTTGGGTCCCCCATTGCGCGATATAAAACCCTGTCGTCGATTGATCGTCGATTGTCAATCATATTTTGACAAGTTGGATCAGAATTGTTACTATGTCCGATATGGCCCAAAATCCACCAATTCGATAAACAGGCTTGAGCGTTGGTTTGAAGAGCCATCACACCTTCAACTTCGGGCTCGGGAACCGGCGTTCCTTCAAGGCATATTCGCACACGGACCTTCAATGGCCTGTTGGGAACAGAAGGACTACATCCCGAGATGGATAGCGTTTATTAAGTACGACGGCCAGATGTCTTATCCAAAATTTCCATCATTGGACGGCTAGGTCTCGCTGAAATAATATCGAAATTTCAGAAAAAGTAAGAGATGTAGAAGGGTCAAGAAAAATGTATTTCCCCAACATCCTTGCAGTAATTTGAGCAATGAAGGTGGAAAGAAAACATGGGCATGGCTGGTGTTCGTCTAGATATTCGCAGGAGTAACTGCCAGGCCCAGAAGGTAGAAAATTTTCATCTCAAGAAGTGTGAACAAGCTGTTCAATAAGCGGAGATCTAGGCTTGAGCGATTCAACAATCTCTGCCCAGGCCATTTCCTGCAACTTGGCGCCTTCTTCCGTCGATACTAAGAATTCGGATAAACTAGGTAGTGAGTAGGGTCGTTAGTTTCCATGTAAATGGAGGGCTGGCAAGGCTGCAAACACTCACTCCGGAAATGTATCGTGCGTCCAGTATTTCCCATGCGACTCCTCCCCGAGTAAAGTCGCACTCACCAACGTCCTGCTGCCTTGCTCCGCCGATCTACCAAAGATAAAATAAAATATTCTCCCAAAGAAGCGATGTACCGGGCCATTGAACTCTCTTTCCAGGCTCGTGGAGCATAATCCGGGACATGACGAGTTCACAATGACGTCCACAGTCCCGTTTTCCTGACGGGTAATCCGCGCGATGCATTTCACCGCAAACTCAATCAAGATCTTGGAGATTTTATATTGTGTGACGGTGTTGAAATTCGCTTCACTGTTAATATGTTGGAGGATAGACTTGCCCTGCACACCCACGAGTTCCTCTCGCTTGACAAATTTGTGGGTTCCGCTGGATGTGAACGAGAGATGGGCCGGGCCAGCGTCGGTGCGGCTTGTTCGTAGTTTTGGAAGAAGCAGTAGAGCGAGAAAAATCGTCGATAGCGTGTTGACTTGGATGGTATCTTCCCACCCTTCTGGCGACAGGGTATAATTCCGGTGAAGGACTCCCGCATTCAGCAGTGCAATATCCAACCGCGGAGCCTCCTTGTTCACACGCTCTGCAAAGGCAGCCACACTGTCGTAACTGCTCATGTCCAACGGCCATACCCGCACAACTCCCGTGCGGCGCGTGAGTGTTTCGATGGTCGTTTTGGCCTGATTCCCCCTCTCGATGCTGCGACAAGCGAGGATCACCGTAGACGCACCGAGACTGGCATACTTGATAGCCGCTTCGAGCCCGAGGCCAGCGCTGCCGCCTGTGATCAGCACGGTCTTGTTTCCGAGCGGTGCGGATGGATTGGCAGGGGTGAAGATTCGCGCTTTGAGGAGGCGGTATAAGCCCGCTATCATGGCCGCCATGTTAATAGACCAGCAGGAGTGGCAGATGAGGGAATCAGCACGAGACTAGGGAAAACAGGACGTGCTGCTAAAGGTGATGCAGCAATCAGGGAGTATATCAGTAGTAGCTGTGGCTAGTTGCTCGCGATCTCAAAACAAAGGGCGTTGCCGAAATTTTGCGGGGAGCCGTACTAACTAGTTAGTTAATAGTAGTGAGCAAACCGTCCGAGGCAAACAGAACTTTCAAGAATCGGCAAATACGCATGGCGTTGCCAGCCACATTGACTAGCATCGTGTCTGCCCATCGAGAAGCATCAAGAGAAATATTGCCCTCGACTGCACGCCCGAGTATATCCAGGGGATAAGCAACAACGAAGCTTTCCACCAACTCCATTCTGGCGCCGAAACCCCACAATCTGTAACTGGAGCGGAGAAAACATCTGCCGCAACTACAAGGTTCGAGACGGTCAACGTTATCTTGTGTAGATGCAAGAAGAGCGAAGTACGGAGTATCAGGCGCATAAAACTAGCTGTAGTAGATGGTGTACTCTAGCTACCAGGCATGATCTAGTAGTTACATGCATACATACTAGTACTCAATGTTGTGTCCGCTGATGATCATAAAAAGTTCTCTGCATTCAGGATCGAACAACTGTATACATGACAGACATTGGTTAGTTAGTTGATAAGACTAGGAGTTAAGCTGGAGATAGTTAATACCCAGAAGTACTAGTTATACACCCGGTCGCCTCAATCATCTTGTATCACTTAACCTGCCACGCTTTCATATCCTATCAATTGGACAGACATCCAGAAGAAGAGGGTCGCTCGAAATCTCAAGCTGACCCAATTTTGAGGTCCTATTGGCCGTAAACCATGGGATTGATATCAAAAGGAAACAATTAGGTGAAGCCAATCAGCGTTTTAGCAGGTCTTTGATCTGCACGCTAGCATGGAGTTGTCGGCACATCACCTGAGCCCACAAGTTCTGATAGAGTGACTCGAGGCATCAGAATATAAGAGGGGATGCCTTCAAGACCAATCTGATTTGACCAGTGACAGAGGCAGAAGCACGTTAGATATGTTTGTATACTGTGGCCCTGTATGGAGGATGCAAAAATTCCCAGAATCCTGTGGCATTTTAGGAGAGACGGGCCAACAAGTTATATCCATCCAAGAACAATGGAAACCCTGTTCCACCATCTCCTTTCAATAGCCAGACGCCCTTGTTCGCTCACAAAATAAGTGGTTCCTGCATGCAACTCACGCCAATGTCTTGATTCAAAAAAGGAAACATCAAACGACCGACAGTGTATGCCTGGCTAACTGACGTTGACAATATATATAGAAGAAAAAGCGATAGTGGGTATCTAGAATACGTGTCTCCAAATCCATACCAATGCATATGTTGGGTTGGGGTATCATCATGCTTTTGCTCACCCTTCCGAACTCCCAAGGCCTCGATCTGGGCAGCAATTCAACATTTGAACCAAGGAAAGGAGATAACAGGCGATGCATGAATAAAAGAGAGCTCATGGTCAGATAGTAGAAAACCCGTGTTATCAGCGAGTGGAGACAGTCGACCGCCAGAGATGCAATGGCGAGCATCTCGTAAAGCGTGGCAATGAATAGAAATAAGATTTTTTATTCTATGTCTGACTTGGTCGGTGTGAGATGGGTTCTGTCAAGGAAAGACGAGGTAGGTGAAGTGGCATATTGTTGAATCATATCGCTCTCGTGCCGGTCGGACAATGGGCACAGAATCTGCTAGGCAGAACATCCCACAAAGGTCAAATTAAACATGGAGAGACCGTACTTCTGCCGGAATGGTTGTGGGGCTTTGGAGGGGGGAGAAACGTAGCATAAAGGAACATAAAGCAGTGAAAGCAAAAGGAGAATAGACATCGACATTGGCAGAGGAACTTTCTTTCTTTTTTCTTCTTGGGATAACCGATGTAAAAAGGATAACATTGTCTCTTTTTTTCCCGCTGCCGAGAAGCGCGTTGAGTTCTGCGTAACTCGGCTGAGAGCCTCCAACTTAGGGGCTGTCCAAGTTCAGATTATGACCGCCCTTTATCCTGTTCCATGGGTTGGGGGCCCAGGTGTATTGCTGCTCCGTATGTTCAGAGGTGTTATTGGGGTGCTGTTGGGAAAAACTGGACATCCCGGTGTACGTTCCATGATAAATTGGTTGTGGACAATGGCCTGATGGCGCCATGGACGGGTTTATAACTGTCGAGTTGTGAGTCGACGCTCCCTGGCAAACGGTTGTGGGCGCGGTGCCCGCCAAATACTGGGCTCCAGCCTGAAATTCAGGCGATGCAATCGTAGTATTGAAATCAACCATCTGAGCTGAGGCAGAAGTTGTCGCAATAGGCCAGACCTGGTCGTTTGTGCAATGGAACGGCCCGTATTGTGTGTAGACATCCTGCAAACCGGTAAAAGGCTGCTCTCGATTTGCAGCGTTGGTTTCGGACATGGGGGATCCTGAAGTTGGCTCACTAATGGGGGATCGCTCAATTGGACTGGCTTGCGCAGATGAGGTATCCTCCGAATCGACGAAGCTCGCACATCTACGATTGAACCTCCAATATTGTGATGCTTTGATAGCATCATCGTCGAGGGTGTCCGATGTGCTTTCTTCTGCTTCTTTTATCAAGCCAAGTCGATCTAGAATGGCATGGGTCAACGGATAGCCGTCCACCACATCAATAGGCTCCCCGGGGAAACACTTGTTGTTGATGCAATGGGTGTATAATTGCTGCAGCGCCTTAACGACCAGTGCATGGTGAGATTCGAGCATTTCGACAAATCTATATCGTCCGTCAAGAGCAAGGATAACATCAGCATCCTTATCAACCAAAGTGATCTTCATCATATGCATCATCATCAAATAACAATGACAATGTGGACTAACCCTCGAGAATAAGCCTTAGTTTGGGTAACTTTCCTTTCACGGAACAGGCAAGGGTGGTTGTAGGATGCGCAACGATAACATGGTTGGTTTCCATCGCACTATACAACGTGACATATATGAGCAAGAGCAGATCAAAAAGTGGATACAAAAGCCAGCATAATCGATCTTGATATAACTGGACCTTTGTTTTTTTCACCCTGCAACGATCACAGGCTTTAAGGACGTGTTTCCGTTTCGTCCGGAAGACTTGCTGATGCGGGTTGGTGTCAGCGGCGTGCTGCGAGGGCCCGAAAGTTGGGAATGCTGCCAGTGTACTGGGTGCGGACATAGGCTCCGGTGGCCTGGGTGAAACATGAAGTTTCGGAAAGATGGTGGGTGGTTGCGGCATTGGTGGATGCTGCTTGGGAAGATGAAGTGTGGCACGGATATGTATATATGAAAACGAACGGTCAAAAAGGGGCGAGATCTGATAGAGATGGAAATAAAATCCGTCCCCATTAGAAGCTCACCGTTTAGAAATATTTCCCTAGACAGGGAGAAGGGGAAACATAAAAATATAGAAATGAGTTGCCGGGCGAAACGTGAGACGGCAGTATGGGATCAGCGTCTTCAACGATTGCCACCCTCCTTTATTTTTCTCATACTCTGTTCTCCTCTCACCTTGAGAACCATGGAGTCCGAGTGACGTGGAAATTCAAATTTTCTTGTCACAACGTGTATCGGATATGGTCATTTACGCAAATTGCCTGCCCGTCTTGGAAATCTGCATTCCACGGTGAACATTATTCGGGTGAAAATTGAAGAGACATGCCGGATACAACCAATTTAATTGGAGACGCTGAGAAGAAAACTCTGGGCACTCCAACGGTATTGTGTCCCTCAGCAGCGCGACCCGAGAAATCTACGTTAGTTGCGTGGGGCTTGGGGCACACTCCTTCCAAGGGCGGCCCGAGCCGGCTCTCAGAGCAACTGGCACAGCGGACAGGAGGAATCAAGGATGTGAAACGAGGCGAGTGGCGCGACAGAGAGCTAGATATTCACGCTGCCGGGCTGACTTATTGGGCACCAATCTGACAGATCAACGACGACTCACGGCCCATCCTGATCCGCCTGCTATTATTTGAAAGAGCCACTCGAAGTAAGTAGTATTCTGCGCAAGACTGGGAGCAGCGAGAAACGAGGGAGTCCCTTGTAAGCCCGGGAAAAGAGTCACCGGTATCTCGCCTAAGACGGAAGAGGTAAAGAGGCAAGGCACTGCCCACTGAAACGAGTGCTAGCAAATGCGATTTCATGCCCTTTACGGGCGCTGTCTTGGTCAGGAAAAGAAAAAAAAAAAATTGGAAAGGGGGTGGTCTTGATGAGAAGCAATGAACGCAAAAAGGCAGTCGCATTTTTGTGCAAATCGGATCTTTCATCCGCTCCAATCCTGTCTCCTGGTTCGCTGCCTTCTTATGTTCGCCAACAGGTAGCCGAATCCAGCCTGCTACGCATTATTTTTGGTTGTTTCTTTTGACGGTAATCCACTGCAGCCATATTCTGTTGCTCGATGCTGGGAGCGAACGGCCGGTCGATCATGCGCCCTTTTTGGGTCCAATGTCCTTTTCGTCGATGCAAAAGGGCAAGCCGAACTGTGAACCTCAGCAAGGTACTAACAGGGGGCCAAATGTGGTCATTGCTCCCGCAATGCTCAGGGTAGGGCTGGTATCTTCATAGTTGATTGCAAATGGTACCGGGCAGGGGGTACGTTTTCAATGGTTCAAAGCAGACGGTTTCAATTTAAAACGGTATTCTCTTTGAGTCTTAGAGGTTAGAAAAGCACCGCATCATAAGCCTGTGAGCTATGGGTGATGTCAGAACGCCGGGTACAACAACCACGATGAACTAACCCGTCGCTGAACCGTCAAAGCTGTGGTTGTACGGAGTACGAGATTCTGATACATCGCGTTTTCGTTGCCAAGAAAGCCGTGGTGCTAAGCCGGAAAAGGGCTAGCTGGCGGTTGCTTGATGTCCCGATGTCGCCTAGCGCCCTTGCTGATAGCTGCCGGCTTAGTCATGCCAGAGTGTCAATTGACAGCGAACATTGTCGCGACAGCGAGGTGAAATACCTTTGCAGATATGTATGGCTGTGATGGATAATATGTGTCAGTTACAATTACCTTTTATGCCATGTGGTGTGTCGGGTGACCCATGCGCTCCATGATGAAACTCTCGGTTCACACTCTGGGAGGGCGTTGATGAACCAAGACCCTACATAACGCATTGCGCCAGACAAGCCATATGCCTATTAGTGGCTACCGAAGGGACCGTCCGTACAGCTGCATCGGCCCAAGTGCTGTGACCTACCAGGCTAGGGGTAGAAAGGTACATATTAGTACTCTGTACGGAGTATTTCCTCGGCATCTTGAGCTCAGACGCTTCAACCTCGCATTGTCGATGCCCCTCTATGCCCCTCATCATCTGAATTCGCCGTGATACACACATGTGGGCATCGCGAGGTAGCACATTCCGTTCGGGAACTAACTGTTAACTCGCACCCTTGTACCTACATACGGGAGATACACGTTAGGTATGTATGTACATAGTTATCCCGGCAAGGCCGCTTTTTGAGTGAGGATTTTGACTAAGCGTGCTCACCCATGAGCCTGGCCCCCTTGAACTTCCCGTCCATTTAATACTGGCCCAATCATCCGCGCCCCCGCGGTTGGAGCGATGTCTGGATGTACATACCTACATCAATCCTGAACGGGTTTCGAAGCACGCACCACATACGCTAGCCTACCTCCATCAGGGGATTGCTTGTGTGAACCCTGTATCTAGCAATTAGCACATGAATGACGGGAACCCATAAGTGGTGGGTAATCATGGACTGCCTACCTCTCCAGCCCTCCATGTTCCCGGAGATGTCTGAGCCAGGGGTAGCCTGAGGCATGTAGCTTAGTCAGGTAAGAATAGGAAGTCGGCCAAACAAGGTGTGGCTTGACCCTTCTGGATTGGGCTACGGAGAACGGATGGGAGGCAGATCCCTTGGTCGTCTCCCAAGACGCTCACAGCCTTACGGAAGGAATGATTTTCAGCACAAACGGGGATATGTCAAGTCCAAGAACACAAGTTCCTTTTAAGTCACGCCTCACACCCGCTGCTTTACGTGCGCATGAAGCAATGCATTCATGGATGGCATACATACGAGGACACAGATCCACCGGGAAAAACTGTCAATCATCCACGGAGCATTGCATGAACCCAAGCAAGACGGAAAAATTGGAAAACAGCGTTGACTGGATGGCCAGCGAAATAGATCATGCACAACAAGGAAAACGGAAGTATAGAGTTCTGTCGGCCTTTGCAGCTGCAAGCCATCGGCTATTGAATCTGGGCCTCATAAACCGACACTTTGAGGGAGGGACAAACTGCACGCTATGGATGTTTGGACCGTCGATTCAATTAACGGGCTCATGGAAAGAAACCCTGTGCGAGGAAAAGAGACATTTAGTGTGATGTGTCAAGGATATTTGTTGATACAGGAGCCTCCATCCCCGCTTAATCCCGGAATACTGAACAATCGATGTCTCGCGAGAGCGAAATAGTTCGGTCCAAATCCCAAGACCAACTCACATGCAGCCCGGGCGCCGCGAGATTGATAACAGGGATGAGCGGTGATGTCAAGTCTGCATTAGCGCCACGGCAAGCGCACAGGCCGGCCAGACAGAGTAGAGAAGACGCGAATCATGATTGTACCAAATACCAGATATGCGGGAGGAGGGTGGGGAGAATGGATCTGTAGGTGTGACATTTGGAATTCTGCGAGCATTAACATGGTGCCTTTTGAGCGATTTGCCAGCTGGTGAAGGAGAACAGAGAGAGATACCCCAAAAAGTCGATGCCCAACTGATATCTCCCTTCCCTCGGGGGAAATTGACCTGTTGCAGGCATCCACGTCATCCAAAACACGTATCGAAGCAAAAGCCTTCTACCTGAACGTGGTAAACACCAAAAGTCAAGCAAACAGAGATATTAAAAATGAGAACTATCTTGTCCACTAAGGTTGGACGATCCCATGATACTAGCCTCGCCATGGGCCAGATAATCAAAACTCTCTTCGCTAGTTGCAGTTGCGGGTGGACTAGGACAAGAAGTAGGTCTGAGATTTTGGTTTTCATCGGGATTGCTAAGCTGAGCGAACCAAGCGCTATCTCCGATCCATTCAACACCATCGCCAGCACCAAGCTTCCCGAATTTCCGACGTTCTTGCTCCCGCTCTGCCAGCGGAAACGCGGGAGTGCTCGAGCCGGTTTGCTGAGCGGAAAGTAGTGTTCGCCGGTGCCATTCACCCAGAAACATGCCATCAGGGTCAGCTTCGTTTCTAACCCGAAGCCATTCGTCCAAGTCAGCTCCATACATCGCCTGAAAATCCACTGGACCCAGCTTCTCGCTGAAGTTCTTTGCCCAATGAGGACGTCCACCAAGCTCCCGCATAAGCCATTCGAACGCTTCATAGTATCTTTCCGTGCAAGGCGGATTCCGAAGATGCGGACGGTAGAGAGTGGCATTGAGGTAAAGTGTCGGGCCAGACCTGTTTGTTTGGTCCAAGTAAGGGCGGGGCGAATCTGATTTTGATGTGTCCGAGACTCGAACTTCAATAGGGCAGTGCACCCATAGACCTGTGGGATCGAATGGTATGTTGGCAGTTTCAGTGTCGCCATTTAACCATGCTGACAGTCGAGTTATGGCTTCGGGGCCTTTTTCGAGTGGAATAGCCCATTCATTGACAAATTGGGAGTATAAGCAATTCATCAACAAACCGGTCCGGCCAGGCTCAACTGCCTCCGTCACGATTTTCTCAGGTTTAAATCCATATTGCATACTGAAAATGAACCATTCAATCCATGGCAATAGCCTTGGAAAGTAATTGGCCAGATACAGCAAATTCTGGTATATAGCATTGCCCAATCGCCCGCCATAAAAATTGGAAGGCGGTTTACGAAGTGGCAGCTCAGTTTTGTCGGCGCGCCAAACCACAGCACGCTTAAGGTACGGCAGCCACCAAACCCTGACATATTCTGAGCTCGTCCATAATCCGGAATCCCACTCCCGTAACACCTGTGGTAGAGACCTTAGTGTCTGTTTCCACGCAATGTTGAATGTGGGGACAGCCTGGATCGTTATCTCGGTGATAATGCCAAGGGCACCGAGTGATAGAAGAGCCGCCCGAAACAGTGAGGGATTGGTCGTCTTGCTGCATCTCACAACCTGGCCATTGGCAAGTACTATCGATAACGCCTGAACAGAATCAGACAGCAACCCAAAGCGCAAAGAGCTACCATGGGTACCAGTAGATATCACCCCGGCAATTGACTGGCTGTCAATGCTTCCCAGGTTTGGTAGCATCAAACCGCGTTTTTCTAATTCGTCACCCAGTTGCCACAGCCTTATCCCCGATTCAACGGTAACTACCCCGGTCTCGTTGGAGAAGGACAAGATGCGACGAAATTTGTCAAGGTTGACGATCCACGAAGACGTGCAGGTTAGGTCCGAAGGCGAGTGACCACTGCCCACAGTCACAAGCCGCCGGCGGCATCTGCGTGCCAGGTTGACAATCTTTTGGATTTCAGCAACGGATTCAGGCTGGATGTAAAGTTCCGGCCGGGAATAAAAGGTCTTGGCCCAAGTGTGGTGAAGGTGCGCTTTGGTCGCCCGGAATGGGACATCTGGGGCAATCGACAGCTCGTATGACACCTGCGGATCCAGTGAGTCCATGATTTCGTTGATAGATGTTGGTTCCTATGCTTGTTCTTCCTCTGAAACGAATTGCTTTGGTAGAGTCGCTCCCCGCTGGGTGAGAAATACTCCAATGGGCAAATGGCGGTAAGGTGGCAAGGTTCAACCGCTGAAATGGCTAACCCCGCATCGTCAACCCAGGTAGCGTAGATGAGGAATTGGAGTTCAAATCGACAATCAGGGCATTATTTTTAAATTTCAGGTGCTTGGTGATTATCGCCCAGGAATGCCGGTCGGTATTGAGAGAAAAACTGAAACAGGACGTTTCGAGGAGCTTTGAGGAAAGGATGAAGAAGATTGCGCTAGGGTATGAAGCAAACTGAAGTTTACTCCATAGCCCCGCACAAGAGGTACCGGTTATCAATGCAGCTCATGCGAAACAGCAGGGAAATCAAGTCAGACGGTTTTCACAATATGGTAAAGAAACATAACGGAATATCTGCTGGCTGTGCGCGAGGGAAGTGAAAATCCATTCCTCGGTGTGGTGTTTGCAACAATGCCGAGGATATGCGGGCTGGCCACCAGTGGCAGTCAAGTCAACATGGGTGGGCATGGCCTTGCAGGAGACGACCTTTTTGAACTGTTCAGGTAACTTCGTGTCAGAAGACAAAACAAAAAAAAAAAAAAGGCAGTTCACAGACCTCCATCCGGAGCAAGGCAAAAAGATTTCGGTACTGGTCCCAGAGAGGGTCGAACTC
>LJPI01002046.1:9349-22307 GCA_001430955.1 Chrysosporium queenslandicum | reverse complement strand
GGCGGTGGTGCCCGCCGAGTAGTTGATCGCCACGGATCCGGCCACGCCGATCTTTCCGCCGCTGGCTCCCGAGGTGGCGAAGGCGCTGGAGCTGTGCGTGGACTCGCTGAACTTGTGACCGTCACCGCTGCCCTTGCCGGTGAGCGTGATCTTCTTGCCCGCGATGGCATCGGCGTAAGTCGCGGCCAGCTTCAGCTTGCCGTTGTCTTCGACGATCGCGAAGTAGCTTGCGCCATCCGTTAGGCCGCCGACCGCGGCATTTCCTGCGGCTCCCTTGCTGTACACGACGGCGTCGCCCGTGTTCAAGCCAGTGGCGTCCCCGAGTTCAAGCTCGTAGTGGGTGCCCGTCGCGTCGAACGTGATGAGCGGATTGCCCACCTTCTTCAGGATGTCGATGGGATTGAGGCTGCTGATGGCCTCGCTGAGGTCGCCGAAGGTGATGCGGCTGAATGTGTGGCCCGAGCCGGTGCCTTGGGAGGTCAGGTCGATGGCGGTGCCAGCCAGGGCATTGGCCTTCGAGTCCGCGAGCTTGATCCTGCCCTCGCCGACGACGATGAGGTAGTACGTGCCCAGGTCGTCGAGGCCGCCGATGCTCTGGTCGTTCAGGAGGTCGCCGTCGAAATACACGACCTCGTCGCCCGTGGAGAGACCCTTGACCTCGTCATCGTCGATGAAGATCGTGTTGGCTGCGACGTCGATGACCGGCAACTGCTTGGGCTTGACCTTGACGTCACGGGCCAGCATCACCGCCTCGACGGTGAGCCCGTCGGCGGTGACCGTGGTTCCGTCCCCAACGGTCGCCGTGTTCGTGGTGTTGGTGACGCTCAACGCGACCGCGGCACCGACGGACGTGCCATCGGCCAGGGTGGTGGCGCTGCCGTCGGCGTCCGACACGCCATCGTGGTTGGCCGCGCTGCGGACCGTCACGGCGCCGTCGGCGTTCAGTTCCAGGTCGTCGTGGACCGTCACCGTCGAGGAGGAGGTGCTGATGTTCAGCGCGATGGCCGCCGCAACGCTGACCTTGCCGTCCGAGGTGGAGGAATCCGGCGTAGTGGTCTTCGCATCGTTGCTGCCGGTGCGGTCGTTCTTCTGGTCGGTCGCGAAATCGGCCTGCTTCTGGGTCTGCTTGTTGACCTTGTCGTCGTCTTGCGTCGCTTCCGGAGCGGTGTCTTCCTCTTCGGCCCCCGCAGCACTGGCCTTGGCGTTGGTGCGCGAGCGCGCGCTGCCTTGCGACTGCAGGGCGATGCCGCCCGCGGCCGTGACGTCGCGCATCAGGGCAACGCCCACCGCTCCTTCGGCAATCGTGAGTCCGAGGGAGGCGCCGACCGCCGTCTCCGTGCCTTCGGCTTCGCCTTCAGCGTGGGTCGTGATGTCGCCGTCTTGCGTGGCCTGTGCGTTCAGCGCACCGGTCAGGGTCAACGCGCTGCCGGAACGAATCGCTGCCGAGGTATCGTCAAATACCAGGGCGATGGCGACCACCGGTGTCACCGAGGTGCCGCCCTCCGATCCACCCTTGGCGGTGGTCTCGACGTCGGTCTTCGAGATCGCTGAAAGACCGAGGTCCTCCGCCCCGGTGATCGTGGCGCCCTCGCCCACCAGGGCCAGGGTGTCCATGTCGATGATGTTCAATGCCACCGACGCGCCCACGCCGGTCTCCCCGCCGCCTTCCTGCTTGCCGGTGGCCTTGATCGCGCTGGAGATTTCGTTCTTCGCGCTGATCGTCACGTCACCCGTGACGTTCACCGTGGCGCCGTCGGCGATCTTCGCCTCGACCCGGCTGGTGACGACGTTGATTGCCAGCGCGCCGGCGACCCCGGTATCGCCGCCGCTGGCTCCTGAGGTGGCTTCGGCCACGAAGGTATCGGCACCCTTCAGGTGGGCCTTCAGGGTCACCGACCCAGCGCTCACGGCGCCCGTGCCACCGATGTACGCTTCAGTGGTGAGCACACCCACGCTCACCCCGACGGCGATGCCGAGGTTGGTGTCGTCCTCGCTCTCGATCTTCGAGCTGCCGTCGGCCTTGGCACTGACGGAGGCCACCGAGTCTGAACTGACCGTCAGGGCGCCGGTGGTCGTCACGGTCCCGGTGGACGCCACGAACGCACGCGTGTGGCTCTCGAGGCCAGCACCTGCCAGTGCCGCGGCGAACTTGACCTCGCCGTCGCTCGTCTTGGCGGCGTCCTTGGTGTCGCCGTCCTGGTTCGGGTCGGCCAGCGCGCTCTCCGTCTTGCTCGACTTGGTCAGGCTGTGGGCCGTGCCCGTGCCCGTGCCCGTGAGGTTGAGGAGGCCGGCGCTCCCGCCGTCTGGGTCGAGGGCGTGTTCCTTGGTGTCGAAGAACTTGGCCTTGTTGCCCGACATGCGGACGAAATAGGCATTGCCATCCTGGAGGCCGGCGACATCGGTGCCGCCGTCCCCATGGCTATAGACGACGCGATCGCCGGTCTTCAGGCCATGGCCGGCGCCGAGGTCGATGGAGTCGGCGGCGGCATCGACGACACCCGTGTCGCTGCCGTTGATCGCGATCGGTGCGTTGTTCTGCTTCAGGAGGGTGTGGGCGGCGCCGGCCCCCTGGGACGCGAGGTCGCGCAGCCCGTCGGAGCCGCCGGCCTCCGCCTGCGCCTTGGTGTCGTAGAACTTGGCCTCGTTGCCCGTCATGTTGACGAAATAGGCCTTGCCATCCTGGATGCCGGCGACATCGGTGCCGCCGTCCCCATGGCTGTAGACGACGCGATCGCCGGTCTTGAGGCCGTGGCCGACGCCGAGATCGATGGAATCGCCGGCCGGGTCGACGATGCCCGATGCGCTCGGGTCGAAGGTGACGGGCTCGGCTTCCCCGCTGGCGCCGCCTTCCGTGGCCTTGGATTGGACTTCGAGCACAAAGTCCGCGTTGGAGGCCACCGTGGTGAAGCCGTCGGCCATCACCGTGACGTCACCGGCGATCGACGCCTCGGTGTCTGCGATGACCGAGGCCAGCACCTGCCAGTGCCGCGGCGAACTTGACCTCGCCGTCGCTCGTCTTGGCGGCGTCCTTGGTGTCGCCGTCCTGGTTCGGGTCGGCCAGCGCGCTCTCCGTCTTGCTCGACTTGGTCAGGCTGTGGGCCGTGCCCGTGCCCGTGCCCGTGAGGTTGAGGAGGCCGGCGCTCCCGCCGTCTGGGTCGAGGGCGTGTTCCTTGGTGTCGAAGAACTTGGCCTTGTTGCCCGACATGCGGACGAAATAGGCATTGCCATCCTGGAGGCCGGCGACATCGGTGCCGCCGTCCCCATGGCTGTAGACGACGCGATCGCCGGTCTTGAGGCCGTGGCCGACGCCGAGATCGATGGAATCGCCGGCCGGGTCGACGATGCCCGATGCGCTCGGGTCGAAGGTGACGGGCTCGGCTTCCCCGCTGGCGCCGCCTTCCGTGGCCTTGGATTGGACTTCGAGCACAAAGTCCGCGTTGGAGGCCACCGTGGTGAAGCCGTCGGCCATCACCGTGACGTCACCGGCGATCGACGCCTCGGTGTCTGCGATGATCAGGCCGAAGCCGAGGGTCGCACCTGCTCCGCCGGCAGAGCCGTCGGCGATCGCCTTGAGGTCGGCGGAGTTGCCCGCAGTGACGATCAGTTCCGCAGCCGAGTCCAGCACGGCGGATTCGTACACCTTGGCATACGCCTTGGTGAAGATCGTGGTGCTCGCCACGGCAGCATCGGTATCCCCGTCGTCGCCCGGGTTGCTCGCGAGCACGTTGTAGGCCAGCACGGCCGAGCTCGCGCCGATGCTGATGCCGCCCGTTGTCGTAGTGATCGACGTGGAGCCGCCGACGTTGACCCGCGCGTTGGAGATGGAATTGAGGACGCCGATCTGGAACCCACCGAGCTCGAAGCCGGCCACGTCCAGGATCTGCGTGGACACGGCGGTGAGGTAGATCTCCCCGGCGCTGATCGCGCCGCCCACGACGTCGATCGCCGCGCCCGAGTTCGCCCACACCAGGTCCACCAGGGCCGAATACTGCGCGCGGTCCGTGGCCCGCACGTCGATCGACATGTCCTGGTCGACGATGATGTTGCCGGTGCCCTCGACCCGCACCGACTCCGTGCTGTCGATGTCGAGCGCGGCTAGGGTGTACGGCGTGGCGTCGTCCGAGCGCAGGATGAGCAGGTCGCTCACCGAGGTCAGGTCGTTCGGCAGGATCTCGTCCGCGCCGTTGAACGTGATGTGCAGCGACGGGCGCTGCGCATGGTCGAACGTTCCGCTGAAGCCGAGGTCGACGGTCAGGATGTCCTCGCCCTGGCCGCCGAGCCCGACGGTGAGGAACGTGAACGGCTTGATGTCGACGGCCAGCACCGTGTCGGTGCCGATCGCGTACTCGGCGAGGACCGCGCCGCCGTCGTCGTTGTCGATCAGCTGCAGCCAGTCGGTCGTGTCTTCCTTCTCGACGAATCGCAGCGTGAGGTTTGATCCGAACGCCGGCAGCTCGTACTCGATGTCCGCCGTCGGTGTGAATTCCGAGAAGACCGTGGCGTGCGAGCCGCGTTCGTTCTTCGCGATCACCACATCGTTCGGGTCGTCCGAGGGAGCATCGCCGAGGTCCGGGAACTGCAGGCCGTTGTTGGTCCAGTCTTCGAAGAGGGACCGGAAGCCGTCGCGTAGCCGCTCGCTTTCCCACAGCGGGTTGTTGCCGGGGCTGGTGGGATAGACGAGGTCGGTCCAGGAAGCGGCGTTGTCGCTGTAGCCGTTGTTGGCGAGCGGCTCGAGGGTCTCGAGGTTGCGGTCGTTCTGGATGCGGAAGGCGCCGGAAGGATCCGCATCGGGGACCACCAGGATCGGGCCGGCGATGACGTTGTCGAAGTTGTCTGCGGAGCCATTGGTCAGCTCGATCTTCAGCTTGCCGTTGGTCACCGTGTAGGTCCCAAGCCGCGCGAAGCCGAGTCCCTCGTGCTCGAACTCGTTGGCGAAGATGCGCTGGTTCTTGACCACCGTCTCTTCCAGATCCTCGCCGTCGAAGATCCTGTATTGCGCCTCCTCGGCCGGCAGGATCTTCTTGTTCGGGTATCCCGCGTTCTCCTGGTCCGGCACGTCTTGCGTGACGTTGGCGGCCCAGGTGGCGTAGATGGTGTAGGTGCCGTTCGCGAGGCCGGTTTCCTCGTACACCGCCGGGTGGGCCGGGTTGTTGGCGATGTTCACCCGGAATAGCGAGGAATTGACCGTGTAGCTGTCGGTGCGCCAGACATTGTCGGCGTCGATCGTGTCCATCCAGGGCGCGTCGCCTGCGACCCCGGGCAGCGTGCTGGTCAGCATGTTGCCGCCGTGCGCGCCGTGCATGTTGAGCTTGGTGAAGTCGTAGCTGGTGTCTTCCGCGCCAGGGGCCGGCGCGACGTTGTCCAGCAGCGAGTACAGCCTGCTCAGTTCGCCGCTCCCGACGCTTTCGCCGTCCGGCGGCGTCTCCATCAGGTACATCAGCTTCGTCAGGTCCGCCGCGTGCCGGTAGGCGAGGAATTCATCCTTGTCGAAGGACGCCCCGTCGAGGAGGACACCGTCCGGATTCCCGTCCGGATCCGTGTCCTGGTCGGGGCCGTCTTCATCGCCGTGCTCGGGGCCCGGGTAGAAGTGGACGCCAATGAGGCCTCCGACCGTCACGGTGCCGGCCGGCGCGGGCTCATGGTGCGGGTCGGTCAGCCCCAGGTAGGCATCGAGCTTTTCGTGGTCGCCCGGCTTGAACACCGGGATGATGACGCCCGTGCCCGGCAGCCCTGCTCCCACCTCGATGTGCGAGAGATCCATCTTGGAGGGCAGGTCCCTCAGGAACTCGAACACCTCGTAGTCGACGCCGTAGCGCTGCCGGAACTGGTCCTTCAGGAATTCCTTGACGTGTTCCTTGATGTCCTCGATCTCCGCCTTGATCGGCAGGATCGCATCCTCGATCGGCTGCAGGATCGGTTTGATGAAGTCGTCGATCGCCTGCCCCACGTCGCTCAGGGCCTGGCGCACTTCGCCCGTGAAGTCGGGCAGGCCCAGCATCGGCAGCAGGTACCTGTCGACGTAGCCGTCGGCGGTGTCCTCGTCGTTGTTCGGGTCGTCGAGCTCCTTCAGGAAGACGTCGATCACACCCACGCTGTCTTCCGCGTTCTTGCGCAGGAGGAAGTTGCCGGCTTCGTTTTCGGGCGTGGCCGGGTTGTCGACGGGGGTCGCCAGTGCGGCATCGGTCAGCGACGGCTCTTCTTCGTCCGCCACCGAGTTCTGCAGGTCGCGCTTGCTCTGCGGATCCCACATCGCCTTGGTGAAGGCCAGGCCGACCTCGGCCCAGTTCTGGATGCCGGCGTCGATGTCCTCGATCCAGTTGTAGAAGTAGGCGCCCGCCAGCTGCTCGATCGTCGGCTCTGTCACCAGCGGGTCGCCCGCCTTGGCGGCGGCCCATTGCAGCAGCAGCAGCCCGAAGTCCTGCCGCGGGCCGCTCTCGATGGCCTTCATCTCCAGGAAGTCGCGCAGCTTGTAGATCGTGTCGACCACCTTGCCGCGGCTGCCCAGCACGATCATCTGCTCGTTGCCGTTGCCAACCTCATAGCCGCTGTTGAGATCCTGGTGGACGGTGAGCGTCTTGCCGTCCTCGGAGACGGACTTGACGAGGTAGTAGTCCTGGTAGTTGTGCAGACCGTAGACGGTGAAGCGCTGCCCTTCGACGAAACCGTCGGCCTTGAAGCTGCCGGTCGCGCGGGTGAACGTGTTGTCGGCATCGTTGACCGTGATGGTCGTCGCCCCGGTCTTGGGCACGAACACGCGGACCTTCTCCGATCCCTTCGCCACATCGACGTTGGCCAGGGTGGCATCGAGCGTCAGCACCTCGTCCGTCACCGCCTTGACGATGAATGTGCCGTTGTTTGCCGCGTCGGCGAAACCGCTGAGCGTGACCTTGTGGCCGACCTTGAATCCGTCGCCCTCGCCGAACAACTCGGTCGATGCGGTCCATTTGCCTTCGCTGCGCACCAGTTGGTTGCCGTTCTGGACCTTCAGCGTGCCGGTTTCCCACTCCATTTCAACGATCGCCGTGGGATCCTCGGCGAACGGACGCAGCAGCGCCTCGTAGATGAACCGCGTCGGCGCTGCGTACTCGATGCCCGGGGTGGCGAGGCTGCTGTAGTCGCCGGCGACGGTATAGGTGTCCCCGGGGGGAGCAACGACCTGCGTGACGTCGGGATTCGTGTCCACACCGGCCAGCGCGTCGGCGATGTACGCCTCCGTCATGATGTGGCGCAGCATGTTGCCGAGATCGCGCTGGTCGGTGCCGATCGACTCGCCGGCCGCGAAGAAGCCCGGGGCCACGCCTTCGGCGAACTCGTTGACCAGCGTGTGCGCGAAGTGGTCTCCTGACGAGTGCGTGAGCAGGCCGTATGACCACGCCAGGATCTGGCCCTTCTCGTCTTCCGTGTACCACGGGCTGTCCTGCGCCGCCCAGGCCATGTCGAGCACGCGCGTGAGCCACGTGGCATGCTCGATCGGGTGGATGGCGAATTGCCCCATCACCACGTCCGGGAAGCCGTCGCCGCCGACCGAACCCGCGTTGTAGTACGGCATCCAGTTCTCGAATGCCGCGACCAGCTTGGGATGCACGACGAACTCGTGGTCGACACCGGCGATGGTGATCGTCACCTTGCCGTCGTCGACCACGTCCTCAACCGCATCCTTGCCGATCTCGACGTGGATCTTCGGATCGAAGGCCAACGCGTCGAGCGGCCCGTGGCCTGCCTCGTGCTCGTGCTGTTGGCCCAGCAGGTGCCCGGCCTCGTGGGACACCACCTCGATGAGCAGCTCCAGGTAGCGGTCAGCCGACACATCGTCGGCTGCGAAGCTCTCGGCGAAGACGAACGCGATGTCCCCCGCATCCCGGTTGCCGATGTCGATCTTCTCGGCCAGGCCGTAGTAGCTGCCCCATGGGGATGCCCACGCACCGTCGCCGCCGACGTAGATCGTCGAATACACGTCTTCGGTGGAAGGATCGGTCGTGAACAGCGCCCCCCACCCGGCGAACATGTCGTTCAGGCTGTCGAGCAGGCTCGCCAGGATGGCGCTTTCCTGGCCGGCCAGGGACGATGGCGCGACGTACGCGGAGACGTCGATGTCCTCGACCTGCACGGGCCCGTGGTAGTCGACATCGTCGGCGCCGTCGAAGTCCAGGAAGAAGAGTTGCTTCGGAGCGTCTGTCCCCTGCTCGCTTCCTGGAACGCTGGCGCCGCCGGTCAGCGCCGCAGCAGGCGAGACCTGGGTGCTGGTGGCATCGGCCAGGAAGCTTTCGACGGGGCCGCCGCTGCTCTCGGCATCGGCACTCATCAGGATGCTGGGCCCCGTGAGGACGGGACCCGCATCGACCGTGATCGTCGACTCGGAAGACGATCCGAGGTCGCCGCTGAAGCTCGCCTGCACGCCCGATGCCGGATCGACGTAGGTGCCGTACGTGATATCCGCCGACAGCAGGAGCCGCGGCTCCAATGCTTCCATTGAGAACTGTTGTCGACGCGGCTTTCGGTGCGCCCGGCCCGGCAGTGCTGGTGCGCGGGCCTTGAAAGCCTCGCTGATGTACCGAGCCACCGACGACTGGGCAAAGGTTTTGCCCAGTGAGCGAAGAGCTGCTTTCATGACCGCCTCCAGGACAGCCATCGGGCTGCCCTCCAAGAACTGCGTGACATGGGTCCGGCGCGGAGCGCGCGCAGGAGTGTTTCGAGTCGTATTTACCGTGACCGAACGTCGGTTATAGGGGGCGCCTCAGCCGCTGTCTACCGCATCCCTGTGGCCCGGAAGTTGTCAGCAGATGTTTCTCAGCCGTGGGAGACGGCCATGGGAGCCGCTCTTCACGATGGGCGCCAATCCCACCGTCTCCTGGAGTTGGGCCGCTCCGGGAAAGCACGGGGGACCAAAAGAACTAATCAGAAATGACAACGGCACCTGAAAAGGTGCCGTTGGAGGTATTTGGTGGGTGATGCAGGGTTTGAACCTGCGACCCCTGCCGTGTGAAGGCAGTGCTCTACCGCTGAGCTAATCACCCGCTGCCGGCAGGCGGGCGCCTGCGGCTGGAAAGCCTTCGATTATGTCACAGCGTTCGCGCCCGGCTCCTTCGTGCGGATGCGCCAGAGCGTCTTGCCGCCGCTGGCCTTGTCCAACTGCGCCAGCACTTCTTCGTGCGCCGCGGCCTCCTGGTCGCTGGCCAGCAGCACGGGCAGCGTGAACTGGCGCAGGTCAACGCGAGTCTGGATGCCGGCCATGGCATCCGCCGGCGTGGCGTCGATCAGCAGGGCCTCCTGGCCGCGCGTCATGTTGATGTAGACGTCGGCCAGCAGCTCGGCGTCCAGCAGCGCGCCATGCAGCGTGCGGCCGGAGTTGTCCACGCCGAGGCGATCGCACAGCGCGTCGAGGCTGTTGCGCTTGCCGGGATACAGCTCCTTGGCCATCGCCAGCGTGTCGCGGACGCTGCCCACGTGGCGCGTGAAGGGCGTGCGGCCGACCAGCTCCAGTTCCTTGTTCAGGAAGCTGACGTCGAACGCGGCGTTGTGGATGATGATCTCGGCGCCCTGCACGTACTCCAGCAGTTCGTCGGCGATGGCCGCGAATTTCGGCTTGTCCCGCAGGAACTCGTTGCTGATCCCGTGGACCTTGAGCGCGTCCTCGTGGCTGTCACGCTCGGGATTGAGGTACCAGTGCTTGTTGTGGCCGGTCAGCTTACGGCCGACCAGTTCCACGCAGCCGATCTCGATGATGCGGTCGCCCGCCTCGGCCGACAGGCCCGTGGTTTCCGTGTCGAGGACGATCTGGCGCATCGGCGCGATTATCCTCGTCCATATCGCGTTCACGGAGGCTGGCATGTTCGATCTGCACGGAAAGGTGGCATTGGTCACGGGCGGCAATGGCGGCATCGGCCTGGGCATGGCCAAGGGGCTGGCCACTGCCGGCGCGCACGTGGTGATCGTGGGACGCAACGAGCGCAAGTCGGCCGAGGCGCTTCAGGCGCTGCAGGCAGGCGGCGCCCAGGCTACGGCGATCGCGTGCGACGTCACGGACGAAGCGGCCGTTCGGGCCCTGTTCGACCAGGTTCAGGCGCACCACGGCCGGCTGGACATCCTGGTCAACAACGCGGGCACCACGGTGCGCAAGCCGCCCGAGCAGATGGAACTGGGCGAGTGGCGCATGGTGATGGACGTCAACCTGACGAGCGCCTTCCTTTGCTGCCGTGCCGCTCACCCCCTGATGCGACTGGCAGGCGCGGGCAAGATCATCAACATCGGTTCCATCATGTCGCTGTTCGGCGCGCCGTACGCAGGGCCGTACTGCGCCAGCAAGGGCGGCATCGTCCAGTACACCAAGTCGATCGCGCTGGCCTGGGCCAAGGATTCCATCCAGGCCAATGCGGTGCTGCCCGGCTGGATCGACACGGAATTGACGGAGGGCGCGAGGGCGCAGGTGGCCGGCCTCAATGAACGGGTGCTGGCGCGCACGCCGGCTGGCCGGTGGGGAACGCCGGACGACCTGGCCGGTATCGCGGTGTTCCTGGCCAGCGCAGCATCCAACTTCGTGACGGGTGCCGCGATCCCGGTGGATGGCGGCTACGCCAGCGCCTGAACCACCGGCGCCTGCTCGCCAAGCCTCAGTGGTTTTCCTTGGCGTGGTTGATCGAGTAGCGGGGGATCTCCACCACCAGGTCCTGCTGAGCGACGATGGCCTGGCAGGACAGCCTTGAATCCGGCTCCAGTCCCCAGGCCCGGTCCAGCAGGTCTTCCTCGTTCTCGTCCATCTCGTTGAGCGACTGGAAGCCCTTGCGCACCACAACGTGGCAGGTGGTGCAGGCGCAGCTCATGTCACAGGCGTGCTCGATCTTGATGCCGTTGTCCAGCAGCGCCTCGCAGATGGACGTGCCGGCGGGCGCCTGAAGTTCGGCGCCTTCGGGGCAGTACTCCGGGTGCGGCAGGATGCGGATGACGGCCATGCTCAGAAGGTCTCCACGTTGCGGCCGGCCAGTGCCTGGCGGATGCTTCGGTTCATGCGGCGGGCCGCAAACATCTCCGTCCCCTTGGCCAGCGCTTCGGTCGTCGCGGCAATTGCGGCCGCGTCTTCGCTGGCGCCTGCCAGAGCGCGCAGGTCTGCAGCGAGGCGGTCGATCTCGGCTCGCTCTTGCGGCTCGAGCAGCTCGGCGTCCGCATCCAACGCAGTGCGTGTGGCCAGCAGCATGCGATCCGCTTCGATCCGTGCTTCCGCCAACGCGCGGGCTTTCATGTCCTGCTGCGCGGTGCTGAAGCTTTCCTGCAGCATGCGTGCGACCTGGTCGTCACTGAGGCCGTACGACGGTTTGACGTCGATGCGGGCTTCCACGCCGCTGCCCTGCTCACGTGCACTCACGCTCAGCAGACCGTCCGCATCGACCGTGAAGGTGACCCGGATGCGGGCGGCGCCGGCCGCCATCGGCGGTATCCCCCGCAACTCGAACCGCGCCAGGCTGCGGCAATCCTGCACGAGGTCGCGCTCGCCCTGGACGACGTGCAGCGCCATCGCGGTCTGCCCGTCCTTGTACGTAGTGAAGTCCTGCGCTTTCGCAGTCGGGATCGTCTCGTTGCGCGGCACGATCCGTTCGACCAGGCCGCCCATCGTCTCGATGCCCAGGGACAACGGAATGACGTCGAGTAGCAGGAGGTCACCGGTTGGGTCGTTGCCTGCCAGCTGGTTGGCCTGGACGGCCGCGCCGATCGCGACGACTTCATCGGGGTTGAGGTTGGTCAACGGTTCGCGACCGAAGAACTCCGCCACGGCTCGGCGCACCTGCGGCATCCGGGTGGAACCACCGACCAGCACCACGCCCTGCACTTCATCGCGCGAGATCCGGGCGTCGCGCAGGGCTTTGCGAACTGCCGACAGCGTGCGCTGCGTCAGGTCGGCCGTGGCCACTTCGAACTCCTGGCGCGTGAGCCGCACGCGACCAGCGCCTCCGACGGGGACATCCACGTTCGCCTCTTCCGCGTCGCTCAGCTGCTCCTTGGCGGACCGTGCCGCCATCTTGAGCGCAGCCTTCTCCTTGGCGCTGGCTGCCTGCACGCCGGCCTTGCCAGCCAGCACGTCGGCTAGCGCGCGGTCGTAGTCGTCGCCGCCCAGCGCCGAATCGCCACCGGTGGCCATCACTTCGAACACGCCGCGCGTGAGCCTGAGGATGGAAATGTCGAAGGTGCCGCCGCCGAGGTCATAGACCGCGTAGATGCCCTCGCTGCCGTTGTCCAGGCCGTAGGCAATGGCAGCAGCGGTGGGCTCGTTGATCAGGCGCAGGACCTTCAGCCCCGCGAGCTGCGCGGCATCCTTGGTGGCCTGCCGCTGCGCATCGTCAAAGTAAGCCGGAACGGTGATCACGGCGCCGTACAGGTCGTCGTTGAAGGTGTCCTCGGCGCGGTAGCGCAGAGTGGCCAGGATTTCAGCGCTGACTTCCACCGGCGACTTGACACCGGCCCGCGTGTCCAGCGACACCATGCCCGGCTGGTCGAGGAACCGGTAGGGCAGCTTGTCGCGTCCGCCGATGTCTGCGAGGCCGCGGCCCATGAAGCGCTTGACGGAGGCGACGGTGTTCTCGGCGTCTTCAGCCTGCGCTGCGTGCGCATCGAAACCGATCTGGCGCCCGCCGCCTTCGAGGTAGCGCACCACGGAAGGCAGCAGCGTGCGGCCCTGCGCGTCCGGCAGGCATTCGGCGATGCCATTGCGCACTGCGGCGACGAGCGAGTGCGTCGTGCCCAGGTCGATGCCGACCGCAATGCGGCGCTGGTGCGGATCGGGCGCCTGGCCCGGTTCGGAAATCTGGAGGAGAGCCATGGAGGCCTTATTGTCCCAGCTGGTCGATGCGCGCTTCGACGTCATGGGCAAAGCGGTCGAGGAACATCAGCGCCCTCACCTGCTCGGCTGCCGCCTTGGGGTCGTGCTGCACATCCAGCAGGCGCTCCACGTCGGCCAGCACATCGCGGCGGG
>LJPI01002012.1:0-25653 GCA_001430955.1 Chrysosporium queenslandicum | reverse complement strand
TTTTTTTTTGTTTTTCCCTTTCTCCTTCCCGTCGAGGGAGAATGCGAGAAACCTTCTGGCAAACCGTTTCCCCTTGTCTGTCCGCATTTCAACCGATCACCACCCTTGGAGCAGGCTCTCCTTTTTCTTACGCAAAATGCATCCGGACCTTGCAAGAGATGCGCCTGCAAGGCTGGCCGTTGCGTATGTGCCAACCTGAATCTGGCCGACCAGCCCACCCCTGTGATGGCCTCCAGGGAAAAAGGGACAAATCAGACGCTGAGGACACAACCCTGCACAAAAAAAACCGTTGTTGGCCGGCAGACGGGTAAAACGGTCCGGCTGTTGGGAGATAAGAGGAATACGACTGCTCTGTGGCTGACTTGACAGCCTGACTGATATCGTTGTCGATATGCCTGACACTGACACGGTAAAACTCCATCCATGCTCTTTTTCCTCGAATGATCTACATACAAACCGCCCCCTTCTCTCGAATGGAAGGCAGCAGGCAGAGCAAGAGAGCCACCAGAGTTGAGTAAAAACGCCGTCTTATCTACCAAAACCTCTCAATGGAACACTCCTGCAATTCTCATCTATCATCGTCTTCGTTAACCATCGTCGAACTCGCCAGGGCTTCTCTAAAATAGTCTATATTGATATGTAGCAAACAAGACACGCATAAAACACTCGCTCCGCACAGCCGAATGAAACAAGTCTCTCTCCACGGCAACGAACATCCAACCCTCTTTCCTACGTCCAACCCGCTCCTGGGACCCAGTATCCAATTCAAACCCCAGGGAAAAGACTGGGCGCGAAACAACCTCCTCATCTCTATGGTATCAAGCACAGCAATAAGATCAGATAAGCCCAGAACTTCCCATTACAAAAAAGCACGTCCTCTTCTTTTTCCCCAGGGACGGAAATACGCTTTCCATTTCAACCATTTATGCTCTATCATGCCAGCGAAGGAAAAGACAGCAGCAATGATCCAAACACGCGAGAAACAACAAAGAGGTATATCAGAAGGGGCAACATGTTTCGCAAAAGGGGGAATACAACATCTTCCCTATCCGTACATAATTCAGGGCCACATGCCCGCTAAGGGGAAAAGAAGTAAATGAATAAAAAGTAAAAATAAAATAAAAAAAATCATCCCACTAATTTTGCACATATCGAAAGTTGAAAAGCCACAGATCCAAGCAAGACAAAATGCACTCAGTGAGGAGCCGAAAGTGGAGGTGGGAGTACACGGTGAGGACATGGAAGAACAATCAGACAAACTGATACTTGGAGAATAACAAAGGTGGTATAATGATAAAAAAGCATAGATAGGCGACAGTAGACACATCTAAAAAGCATTGAGTAAAGGGGCGAAAGGAAGGAACAAGCAGGGCACACTATGAAAACAGGCCTCAGACAAGAGGACAAGGTATTAAACATAACAATAAAAACACAAACGGTCGTGAGGACTCGATAAGGTTGGATGCATCGAAGAAGGCCGACAGAATATGAAAAAAAAGGATATCCCTTCACGCCCGCTCCCACAACGAACCAAAGTAAAAACACACATGGGAAGCATTTCTCAACCAGACCGTGCTGGACGTTCAAAGCCAGATGTCGCCCTCTTCCCCCTTGACCCATTTACTCCAGACCGCCTCGTACGCCGTTTCAACATCGTTCACCCATCTCTTGGTATCAAACAATTTGCTCTCCCACCGATTCATGAACAGCATCTTCCTCAGCTCAAACAGTCGCCCTCTAGCCCGCCCATTCCCGCCAGGCTCGTATTTCATATCCAATCCCAGCCGAACGGCATTGTTCTCATACTCTTCTTCCGAAGACGTTATGAGTTCTGCTGCCGCCTCGCGCCCAGCTGCGTTTTGAGGAAGGGCACTGGTAAGGATACTAGAAGCCATGCGAGAACACATCTTGTATTTGTATCGCGGGAAGGTGATGAGTGGCGTTCCGCTCCAAAGGATATCTGCCGATGTGGTGTGAGCGTTGCACTCGGGAGTATCCAGGGAGAGGTCGCAGACACGCGCGCGGGATAGATGAATATGCTTGGGCGCGACATCGGTAAAGATAATCCGTGAGGCGGTAGCCTCGCCTGCCCAAGCTATCGCTGATTGTCGAAGATTTTGTTCGCCGAGGTCAGGAAAGCGGAGAAGCCAGAGTATTGCATTAGGGATACGTGCCAATATACGCAACCAGGTTCTGAATGTGGTAGGTTCAATCTGAAGGCGAAATGCAATTAGCAAACAAAACTGGCGGATGAAGACAAAAGTAGACGAGCATACCTTGTACAGCTGGTTGAAGTTCCCCAAAATGATAGTATCATCTGGCAGATTCGGGAACAGCTCTTTTCGCATTTCCCATCTATTGCGCTGCTCCTCCTCCCAAGTCAATCGCTTGCCTTGGGCATCAGGAGCACTTTGTTTATGGTCGCAGCAAAAGAAAGTGTGCCGCGTGAATACAATTTTTTCTCCGTACACCCAATCAGCCGCATCCTCAGCATGATCCGGTTCGAACAAGCGCTCCTCTAGCCTCGCGTTCCGTCTCAGGGGTGATAAAGTGTCTGGCGGTATCGATAACTGATCTGACAGAATATAGTCACACCACTCAGCTCCAAGAGATCCGGCAAATCCCATAAATGACATGTGTATCGGCGCTGGTCTCGCTGCGAAGACCTCGTTTCGTGCCCCACGCGTATAACCGTTCAGATTGATCAGGATATGTATGCCATCATTCACAATCTGCTCCACAATCCTATCAACAGACCAGTTGCTCACATCCCGGAATACGGGAGCTTCGCGCTCAATCTGCTGTCGGTGGACGGAATTGTCACTCGCTGTAGTGGCGTAGCAAAACGCCTTCACGCGTTTAGGGTTATGCAAGCCAAAAACGGACTGCATAAGGTGCGCCAGCGGATGGTTATTGAAGTCGGATGACACATATCCAACGTTAAGATGGGGATTTGGGGGTGCTGGTGGTGGATAGACTGTCGGCGGAAGCCATGGTGATCGCAGCGTGGAGCAAGATATACGAAGACCATTACGCTGAGAGATATGGCGAATTTGCTTGGCGGATAGAGGGCATGTAAATGTATGGAACGGGAGAACAGTTGGCGCAGTTGGAGGGCACAATCCGCTGGGCAGCTGTGGGCGAGCGTATTTGGAAGGATTGTATTCTTTTCGGAGAACATATCGATCTTGGTACCATTGCCATCCGATCCACCTTATGGCTCTTTCAATGAGTCGAACCACCCGGGATCCTTCCCATTTCTTGCCCGCCCACGATTGCAGAATAGCAGTCAACGCATTTCTCTTGTTGAGTACTGACATGTCGTTCCCAGCGGCGGTCAGAGATAGACACAGCTGGTCGATTGACAGGTTCAATAAGACGCCGCAACCCCACGCTTCACCGTCTTTCAGTTGTTTATCCACAATATCCACAACCCGCTTTATCCAACCAGAGTCCACTCCCATTTCTTTCGCTTCGCGAAGCATGCCCTTTTCGTCAACGTGCCAGCGGTCACGGATACCTCGGCTTGGTGCGATGCCACCTCTACCTCCCCAGTTGCAAACGGAATTCAAAGCATTGGCTAGACCACAAACGGCCTCTGCAAAGTCTGGGTTGGCATTCACGGCTCGTCGATAGTATACTATAGCATCATTGATACGGCCAGAATCTTTGACGGCATTAGCCAGGTTTGCCAGTGCGATATCAAAATTTCCATCGCACTGGACAGCCTGCTCGTACATTTTGATGGCAGCGGGGAGTTGGCCAATGTCTTTGAGTAAACTTCCAAGGTTAGTGTAGAGGTGAGCATGTCTCGAATCAAGATTCAGGCCATAGTTATAGTAAGCCAGAGCAAGAGCGATACCACTGCCTGGGACTACGCCCGGAATATCGGGAAGCTGACTTTCGCCAGCGGTTCGCGTCGTTTTTGAGGTTCCAGTATTCTGAATGCTTGCAAGGAGGATACCGACATTGTTCGCTGTCGACGGACTAGGCTGCAAAGAGAGGGAAAGATAATAAAGGGCAAGAATATCTCGAACGCCCGGATTAGCCCTGGGACTTCCGGCTACCGATGTATTGGACATTCCATCTTGATATATTTTCGCCAGGGAGAGAAGTGAGTTGCTGGTGGTCGAAATCGCCGCCCGTTTACTCATGCCTTCAGGTACATATCGCAGACCTGGGAGATTCCCGTTGGGCGGGAACACTAATTTCGCCGTCTGCAGGGCCTTATCCGGAAAGAGTAGCAAGGTGCTGTTGAACTTTTGGCGACTAGTACCGGGGCGCGCAGCATGATGACCTTCGTCGCTGTACGCGGAGAGGATCTTGCGGATAAGACTCTTGATGCTTCGTGGCCTACCGGCTCCGAGAAGGATGGCATCCTCAAAGGCTGCTGCAGCGCCAGCATTATCACCCAAAGCATAGAGCATATTACCCTTGGCATGTATCAGGGCGACCATTCTCCCATTATCTGACCCAGGTATCGCGAAACCACTCGATCCGAAACCATCGGGCGCATTTTTCGCCGGCCGAGCACTGAAAGCGAGAGGACTTTGGAGATCATCTGGGTAGTCGAATGCTACTCGGTCGACAGATTCGGCTACTGAGGTACATGATTCTCTTCCTTCCGATTCAGTGCCGGAATCTTCATCTGGTCCTTTACCTTTGAAACAATCGCCCGCGGGTGGTAGCCGAAGCGCTTGCTCGACGAACTGGATGACACTAACGGCATCTTTTCCGCGTTGACTGCTACATAGAAGCCCGACGAGATGCTCAACGGCTTCAAAATAACTTGGCCTTAATTTTATAGCTCGGAACCAATGTTCAAGGGCCTCATCGCGACGCTCCAGAGCAAGCAGGGCAGCAGCAAGATTCGATATCGCCTCAACGTGCCTGTGAAAAGATGTAAGTATAATCCAGAATGTTGAATTGAAACATAAGCTGCTAACACATACGTAGGATCTTTGTTAATGATTCGATTGTACCATCGCATGGCTTTAGCATAATCGCCCAGCCCGTAAGCAAGGCAGCCTCCAACGAGCATTCCATCGATCCAATCCCAGTTGCTTTCTATGCATAGACTTGAAAGGATCTCCAGCGCGGAGGCTGCATTCTCCGCTGCAGAGACCCCTTTGAAGGACGGGTTAAGCATGCGAGGTACCGAAGCAGCCGAGGATCGACGAATAGTCCGGAAACCATCCAGTGGCTGGGTGAAATGGCCACGTCCTTCATGACTATTTTGCGAAAAACCGATTTGCGCCGGTCCAAAATGAGTTGAATGACGTCTGGTGTCCACGAGGCCTCCTGCTGGAGCTGCATGCTGCTGATGCATGGGTAGGTGCGCTGCGCGGTTGTTCTCGAAATGAGGCGATTGACAAGTAAAGTCCGACCCAGGTTGACGAGGCGGCCTCGGAAAGATACACGGTTTGTTAAGGTCGCGGGACCGGGTGTCCGAAGCCCCTTGGGCGGCATTCTTCCTTCGGGCATGGTGCAACGAAGCCAGCAAGTCGACGTAGACACTATGGGCCCAAGCGAGGATCTTTTCTTTGAATTCGACATTCCTAGGTTGATGAGCAGGTCCTTGGACAGCTGGTTGAAGCCCAAGAGGCTGTGCCTGCCAGCCGGTATTATTTATGGGGTGTATCTGATGGGTGCTTTGATTAGTTGGTTGAGTAGGAGTAAACTGTGCAACATTCTGGTTCCAGAATACTTCTGGTATTTTTTGGGGCGGATGACGGGGAGGAAAATGGTGTTGATCGAGAGGTTCAGGGGTATACAATGACTGGGGTGTTTGGGTAGGTTGAGCGGCCAGAGCATTCCAGGACAGTCCTGGAGGAATGAGTTCAGAGGGAGGGATGGATTGCGCATCAAAACCTGGTTGAAAGCCGGTAAATGAGTTTGCATTATCCGGCGTAAGATTCTGGCCAATAATTGGAATAGTTTGATAACGTGAATCTCGAAATGCTGCGGGGCGATAAGGTATATATCCGCCGTCAGGCCAATACGGGCCATAGTGCCCTATGCCGGTAGAATCAGCCGATCCACGGCCACCGGGTTGAAATGACGACGCTAGCACTGTTGGAATGGCAGGCGTGTTTTGCCAGTAGACTCTCTGGGAAGGGGTCAAAGAAGAGCTGTGCTGTAAGGCCGACTCAATACTTTGTGGGTAGTTCAGCGAGCGAATCCAGTTGGTATGATGGGCTCCTTGAGGTATGGCGTTCTGGAGAGGGTTAAGGTTACTGTGGTCTGGTTTGAAGCCAGAGGCGAAATTTTGACGGTGCAGAAGACTGGGCGGCTCTAAAGGCTTGTATTGCAGCGTGTCCATGGAGATGGCCACACGAGGCATCATGAGCTGGTCGTTTTCCAAAGAAGATACCAGGATGTGCTTCGAGGCGGGGGGTTGGACGGAGCTGTCGGTTGCATCGTATCCAGCAGCAAGCGTCCCACTTGGTGTTTTCCGACGCAGTGTACTCTCTAAGGAGTTGAGGTCACGCAATTGACCGGTGCTGAGGGTTGGCCGGGGATTCGGTCGTTGGATCGGACGGATGTATTGGGCTCTGGAGGCAGCGGAATGGTGGTCCATGGCTCCATGGCGCTGGGTTTGGTAGAGAGCGCTGGCTGTACCATCATACAGCGTGTGCAACGGGTCGAACAGCTGGTTGTGGTCCAGGTGGTTGTGTGGCAGGAAATGATGCGACGGGGGCTGAGCTACTGACGGCAACATGTTTGCGGTTGGGTTCGGGGAGATGGACACGAAGCGGCTCCAGGGCAAAACTGGAAGGAGCGGCAAACAGGATGGGATGTTTGTCCGTCCTCTTTCATCGACCTAACAATCTCCTTGATCGTTTCCGAAACCTCATCATGGCACCGTCAATCGACGTCCCAGCAGGTAGATATAGCTTGTCCACAACCCGCCATTCACGACAGTCGCCTCAACATACGACAATCAGCCCACGTTCAAAAAGGGTGGGAAGTCACTGGCACTCTGTTGTAGAAGAGAAAAAAGGAGGGTGAAGTGAAGAATTTCGATAGGGTTTGCTGACAAAATGCTCTTTTGCTTTTGTTCTGTATATTTGCTTTCTCCCGGTGATCTAACGGCGATGGTGTCACAATACGGCGAGGATCGATGAATATGGAGAAGCACTCCGAAGGGCGGCGGGATGTTCCGCCAGATGAGGCAGACTAATGACAGCACAAACAATTGTGAATCACCCTCAGGTTAAGCAATGGGTACCTCGCACTGTTGGCGTTTGTGGTGATATGGTGTGGTAAAGGCCGGATTAATAGAAAATTCTCCCACGAGACGCCAGATGTCTAGTTTGTTTTTCGCGAGCAGGCAGGAATGAGAGCACGTCAGACGAAAGGTGACTATGGATCAAAAGGTATGTACGTTGCGAGTACAGCAGAGCAAGGGACCAGCGTGTGTCGAATCGGAAGCTTTGGGCGGGCTGAAATTGTTTGTGCTTTTTAAAGCGGTCAGCGCGAAATAATCCGAGACAAGTGCGGCGGGACGGGTGACGATGGAGTTGTCTGCGAGCGAGTTAAGGTTAGAAGCTGTCCTATTGAAAATGGGCTGGTGTAATCATCACAGAGAAGTTGCTAGGGTGTCCCTTGGTGAAGAGACTCGGCGTTAACAAGACAAGAGAATTAAGGAATGGGGATAGACGGTACGGAAAATGTTTTTCTAACAAGCAGGCGAAGAAAGAAGGGAGGAGTATCAATGAGGGGCACGAGTGACAAGACCGTCGATACTCACCCGAAGTACAGGATTGCACGGGGCCAGATGATTAAGATGTGGGTGGTGGAGAGTGAGTGCAAGAGAGACGGAGAGGGAGCGAGAGAGATAGAGATAGAGATTGGCAACAAGATGCCAGAATGAAGGGCAGAAAGATAGAAAAGTAAAAGCAAAAGATGGCAGCCAGACCAGGTCCAGCCTCGATCGTCAGGCCACAAAGGTTGAAACTGGCTTGGGGAGAACGCAAAGACGAATCAGTTGCAGAGCCAACACTTCTGAAGTGGGAGAGAGAGAGAGGGAGTGGTGGTGGTGGTGGTGGTGGTGGTGGTGGTGGGCGGTTTGGGGAGGGCGCGGGCCCCATGTCACTAACTCGCAGCCAAGGAACGGACAGGGACTCGCTGGGAACGAGGACCCAGGTACTCTGACGCGCGAGTGTCGCTGGCGAGGTACCTGGCAGTCAGGTCACCACTAGTAGCGGGTGGAGAGCAGCAACGGGCGACGATCAAAGCACATCCCAATTGTCTCCCGCTGGATCAGACAATGCCCGGTGATGCCGGGTGCAAGAGCAACTCACAGATTGTCTGACTGGCCTACCTTCGCGTCTAGAATAGTTTCCCGGGCACAATCGATCGATCCGGAGAAAAGCATTCACGCAGAAAAGAAAGGAAAAAAAAGAAGAAGAAGCAAAAGAGGGTCCTCTGTCGCTGGGCCCGTCTCGCGCAAAAAAAGGTGGAACGGGGCGGTGACAGGGCCCAGTTTTAGTTTAAGTGGGCGGCGGCGGCGGGCTGGATCAGCTTCAAGGGAAGAAAAAGAAGAAAAAAAAAGAGAAGAGGACTTTGCACTCCCGAGTTTCACGATATTGAGGCCCAACTTTAACTGTCTACTGTTTGACGATGAAGATTGAGGGTTTCGGGGAAGAAGCCTGTCTCTCTCTCTCTCTCTCTCGCGGTCTAACTACTACACTTTATCCAGGCATGCAACGGGAATGACTGAGACCGTTAGACGCCCGGGTGCCAGCTGGGGTGGCTTTGCAAGCGACAAGCTGACAATCTCACCTGCTCGCCCCTTAGTTAACCATTAAATAACCCGCCTGCCTCCCTGCCCATCACACTTACGTGGAGAAAGTGCTTGTTGTCATACAACCAATCCCAGATCTACTCTCTTCCCTTCTACGTTTTCGTAGATTCTAACTCGATTCTCTCTTGTGCCAAAACGAAAACGGCTCTCTAATCTCTCTCATGTTTGCCTCCCCTCCCGCCTGCATTCTGGGACAAGCATTCCTTCCCAGCCACAAAACACCATCCCCAGCCGTGGTTGACGGGGGGGGGTGGATTCTGTTGGAAGGAGAACAACCTGGACCAGCTCGTGTCACTTCAGGATTTCAAACCACAAAGGATGCCTTCCCTATGGATCTCTCCCTCTTGTATGTACTCTGTAGAAGACTTCATCATCGCATCAGCCCTGTCTCTCAGCAATCACTCGGGACGAAACATCATCTAACCATCTCACCCTCTCTGCTGCCCACCACAATCCACGACATCACGATGGAGACATGGATAATGAAAGTGTGTGTGTGTGAGTGGACACGCCCAAGCGATCGTGGATCCACCGGTGGCTGATCCAGTAGCTTCGATGGAGCAGCCAACGCCGTATCGACGAACCATTGGACCATGGATGATGGGATTTGTCTGGCTCTCTCATCTTCGGATCCCTTTGCACGCCTGATCTCAAGCGAGAATGAAAACAGCTTCATGCCTGCTCTCCAGAACCGCCGCCCACTCCAGCCAGACCGTCTCGTGTCCTTGTACGGAGTCTCCTCGTTGAAGTGACCCGGGCCCCATCCATCCATCCATCCCTCCACCCCATCCACCCCGTCCACATGTGCTCCTTAGCCCTGCTAAATTAAACCGTATGGCCTGGGTTTCGACATGGTTGATGGGTGTGTCTCCACCACAGCCAAGCCTCCACTCAAGCGGGACAAGACGATCGCGTTGGTCTTGGTCGCACACGCGCCCACTCTATGCCTGCAGCCATCCCTGGCGTGGATGCACACCAAGCAGATAGGCTGCCATATTCAAAGCAAAGGAAAAAATTTGTTTCTTTTTTTGTATTTTCATTTTTTTCGTTCAAGGGGAATGGAGGGAGCAAAGTGGGGATTCGTTTCTCGTTGTTTGACCGACTGCTTTGGAAATAACACCGAGTCTTGAAGCTCTCCATGATCTCAGCAAGTGCAGATGATGTCGTCTTGCCTGCATACAGCCATCCATTCATATGGTGATGCTATACATAACGAGTACATCTTCGTTGGTTTTCCAATGTATGTATGTACCTTGTCTGCATGTTCCGCCTCATGCCGCTTTAACGCAAACTTCCAGTATCAGTCGCGACCTAGGACATTTCTGATACTGTTGCTTGTACCCTGAGTTCATGTCTTTCCCCGAGAACTGGCTGTCGAAGCTAGTGCTTCAACAGTAACTGTGCGAATCAGGACATTGTGTCTCGACTTGCAGCACTTGAAAGGCTTGTCCGTGCTGCCGAAGGCCATGTGTTGCATCAGAACGTCCTAGCCAACTACTATTCAGTATCAAAGAAGGTGCTTGTTTGCCCAAAATATGAATACTATTGCTCCACCCCAAAGGAGCACATGAATACTACCAAGAAAGCCAGAGTGCTTCTGTCTTGGTTAGGTGCATATCATCGGCTCTGTCATAATCAGAAAACATCTTTCCGTGAAGCCTGCATAATTGACATTAACACTGTCATCGCAAAGCGGAGTCATCAACTACGTCTAGGAGCTTCGGACCTGGAATGTCTCGGTTCGAGATAATGATCTTGGATGCCAATGTGCCTGGCCCGCAACATCTATGAAGATACCGCACAATCATGCGTACCAAGCGCGATTGTGTTCATCACGGAGATTGACGCTTACCCGGAGCGTTTCGGGAGCATGGGCTTGATCCAGATGATTGATTCCCGGGACTAGTTATTAAAACTACGACCAGGCAAATGAGGCTGCATGTTACTAATGGCGGCCCAGGCGACGACACCAACTGGATTCGATATAGTACGATGCCTAATGAAGTACATACTTCAGGATCTACTGTTGCCGCGACTGACGACAGGGCATCGATACACGGCCCTTTGAACATGCTCAAATTGTCTTCTCCTGGACTGTTGGCAGTACGGTGCTTGCCCACAAATCGTCCTTTGGCGCAAGCATTTGATGCCAAGGACGCCATGCCGTGCATCAATCCATCCTTTCCCTTGCATTGCACCTGCACCTTCAGGCTTCAATCTCGCATCAGTCACAAACTAAACACGAAAGAGAGAACCGAAGGTCACACTCGGACACCTGCAGCGCTAAAGAAGCACACGAAAAGCAAATAAAAGAAGAAGTAACTATGAGAGGAGAGCTCCCACTGTCCAAGACTTTATTGATACTAGGTATCTCTTCGCGATCAGGGCACCTCCTCCACGTAACAATACTACACCTGTATCAGTGAGACAAAGAACTCGAAGCTTCGACGCAAACCAGGCAAAATCGACCAGAGTTACAGGCCGAGATAGAAGCTCTCATTCATCCCACCTCTTCCACTCACCTCGTCAGTATCTCAAACGGGTTTCTGGAAACCTGTCCTGGATTCAAGGGAGATAGCTCTGAGGCCGAGAAGTATCTATAATGTGTTCGTATTTTACCTTGCTCTGTCAGCCACATCCCTTCCAGAATGCAGGGCGCAATGGTGCCCGCTAACATTCATGCTCTCCATGAGGATTGTGGATCGCAGATGTGCGTTAGACTTGGGATGCCAACGCGGGGTATGGGCTGTCCAATCGAAGCCGGAGCGGAAGAATCGCTTTCCGCTTGACCCCAAGGTTCGACTCATGAAGGTGAAAGAGGTCCATAGTGCTTCCATCAGCTTTCGTGATTGATAAATGTTGGCTTCGCATCGGCATCAGTCGTCTTTGAAGAATATGTGGGACTTATTATGTTAGAACCTCATCAACGTCAAAGGGCAACAACACTTTTCCAGAGCCTTGTCCAGCTTTACGGCCTCGAGCGGACCATCCAACATGGCTATAAGCCGGCTTCGCTTATCCAGGCCGCATTTGAGCATGTGAAAGCTCAAGACGCATTCCTTTTATTCTTTTTCTCATTTCTCTATAAAAGCCTATGTCCAAGCGACGTAGTGAGTTTGGCTGAGCCTGAAATCACGGTTCTCTTGTCCTTCTTCAGTGACCTAGCTACTTGGGATCAGAATCAAAAGAAAAACGTCAATGGTGCTCTTGAGAAATTTGCTCAGTACATTGTCGAGGATTTCCTTCTGCCGCGTACGCCTAATGTTCTCCGATCATCAGGCTCGAGTGCTAACCTTGCGAATCAGTCAGAGCTTCAACTGTGAAGACTCCACAGCCAACTCCCCCGTCAACTGGCACGACACAACGTGTATCTATTCTACGACAAAGCTGTCTTGTACGTGATCACCATCGATGCGTGGTTTCTCGGAAATTCGATAAAAGCGAAGCCGGTAGGCGGTGGAAGCAAGACGGAGAAGATTCTAGGGACGATGATGGAAATCTATTGAAGAACGAATCAAGCGACTGCTTTCAATACCTGGAGGTTGCCCACATTCTGCCGCACTGCCTAACCACGGTTGCTCCCAGGGACATGGACTTGGTATGTCTGGGGTAGGTCATACCTTGTATCTATGACCAGATGGACTGACACTAGGCCCCAAAGAACGACTCGAAGAAGAATGTGCTCCGGATCTTGGATATGTTCGACCCCGGCATTATTCATCTCATTGACAGCCCGAAGATCGACAGCCCATTGAATGCTCTTACGCTGACACATGATCACCATCGGTCGTTTGGTGAATTCCAGATATATTTCGAACCAACGGGCATCCAGTATCAATACAAAATCGATTCAATGGAGCAATGCCCCTTTCTACGCGATCCGCTATTCCCTGTTACCCGCACGCTGACCCTTAGCCCTGATCGGACGATTGATCCGCCATCGGCTCAACTCCTCAGTGTCCATCGAGCCATTGCAAAAATAATAAAACTTAGTGGCGCAGGCGAATATATAGACAAAGTCCTCCGAGACTTGGAGGAGGTCAATGTGAGGGTAGATGGATCGACAAACTTAGGACTTATGATGAATTTACGACTTGGTGGTTGGCTTGATACTATTTGCGAATCTTAACTGTATTGATGAAAGGTGCTCTGTGGAATGGTCATATGGAGCTTGTGAGAATTAAGCGCAAAAAAAACAATTTTTCATTGGTAGCAAAGCCCTAAGAGACGATGCAGAGAATTCTATCACAAGGCATATTACAGTATCGTGTGTCGACCATAAATGATGGACCGCTGTATCCACATCGAGGGGGCCCCCTAAAAGCAGGGAACCTCCCCAAAGATACCGCGGTGAGTAGTTGGTCACGTCGTTTGAAAACGCCGTCGATCTCCTTTGCGTCAAAATAAGCCCATACCGTGAGGTATGTTTGCCTAGCATAAGCTAGGCTGGTGCAGGCCAGAGTGTGGCAAAGGTTCAATGGAGCCCCAGAGAAGTTCCGGGTCGCTTTTATGATAGCACATGCCACTAGCCAGCAGGGATTCGGTTCGATGAAGCAGGTCAGACGTTGCATTTTTGTAGCAGTTCATCTCTCATAAACGACATGAAAAGGGCGATTCAAAATACCCTCGAGCGCCGCATAATGTCCGAAGTCTCAATAGTTGCGCCCACAAGCATACCTAAGGATCCGAGCCCGCACAAAGAAAAAAAAATATCGTTATTTAGTTATATCCATCGATTCACTCTCTACTCGGATGGGACTATAGTCCAGTCAGCATTCGAACCAAACTCGCAAACCTTCAATTGACGACGTACTATCAATTTCGCCGGCCTTGACATCATCGCTGACATCCTTGGGGCTTCGTCCATCGACCTGGCAGCCAACAGAGAAAGCAGTTCCCAAGATCTCGAGAACGGTTCCCTTGAGCTCCTTGGCAAAGCTGCGCGATCTCATGGTACGGGCAATCTCAATGATCTCATCGAGAGGGATGGACTTGGTGTGCTTGATGTTCTTCTCCTTCTTGCGGTCTCGTGGGGGTTCCTTGAGAGCCTTGATGACAAGGGAAGAAGCGGAGGGCACAACGGAGATCTGGGCTTGACGGTTCTGGATGGTGAGCTTCACGGTAACGCGGAGACCTTTCTGTTTTTTGCCGGAAATCACCACGTTAGTTCCTTCGTCTTTTGGCGTTCGTTATTGGAGATAATTTTTGAATGCCATCGCGAGCATTGTGTATTTAGAACGTACCCAGTCGCCAGTGGCCTTGGCGATATCTTCACCAATCTTCTTAGGGGAGAGACCAAGAGGACCAATCTTGGGAGCCAGAGCAGACTGGGCTCCGACTTCACCACCTGTGGTTCTCAGGTGACTGTTCGTTCGTTAGTCGACGTAATTCATTCGCTTGCATGGCCAGACAAGGTATCTGAGTAACTTACATGACCTTCACCTCATTGGGATCGAACTTTGGAGCTATTCAGAAAAAAATAACAAGTCAGCCGCCATTGTGATGACACGCAAGAAGACGATACTTACGCATGGCGAGTGCGAAAGGTGGTCAGTCTTCCTTGGTGATATTGTCGTTTGAGGTGGTTGAGGAAAGGAAAGCTCGCAGAAATTTGATGATGCCCTTGATTTCGCAAACTAAGCGACCGCATTCTAGGGCAAGCCCAAACACGTGATCACGGCTACGGCAGAATAGTTTACCCGAAATATTTAACTTTTGCCAGGATGAAAGGCAGTTGAAGTTGTAGCAAAGATTTAATACAGAAGACGATACCTCCTACTGGGTAAAAAGAAAACTCTAGCTAATATAGACATCAATTACCTCAGTTGGTACCTGACACCGCCAACCTACAGAGCAGATTAGCACAATCGCACAAAGGTTAGGTCATGTATACTACTTACTTCATTAAGTGCTCCATGAAAGTGTAAAGGGAAACGTCATCGGTAAATATAGTTTGACCGGATTGAGTACCGCCATAACCGCCGCTAGAGTGAGTAGTGGATGGGTTAAGCTTGGAGAGAAGGAACCGAGCCTGCGAGCCTCCGGCATCGCAGATAATGAAACGGGGTAGGGGGAAGCGGTCTTGGATGAGATCCTGCAAAATTGTCAGAGTTGATAAAAGTGCTACATAGAGAGAGACATACCTTGGCGTCTTCCTTTGGTTGTTCGAGGATGGCCCTGAAGTTCTCGTATCCTTCTTGATCCTGGTAGCCTGCTTTTCTCCAAGCTGCCATGGTCTCGCCATGGAAAATAAGGATATGGAAGAATGTGTCAAGAAGGAGAATGTGAGTGGGCTGGATAGAGGCTGAGTCGAGAAGTACCGGTTGGGCACCTTCATGATCAAGAGAGTATGAATCTAGTGTAGGCTGGATCATAATCAGAGAATCACCGACAAATTCATGGTTCAAAACATGTCGATAGAACGTAGTCTCGTCCGGCGAGTTATTGAAGACTTGCAAGAACTGACTTCTTCGGAGATGGAACATAAATTGTGGGTAAAGCGTAAAGTTCTTTTCCAGTCGGAACGACGACGGATCGTCCTTGCGATAATCTGCGAAACGGGAACAAAGCCTGATGAGCATTCGGTCCACCCATCTCAAAACATCGGGGCCATCGTCCACATCGGCCTTAAACACAGCGATACGAGCCATCAAAACAGCAGCCGCCTCTTGATCAAACGACTGGGCAAGGGCGGAATCCCCTGCTGGGCTGCTCAGCGGCCTCGCAACTGTCGTAACTCTGAGATGATACTGTCCCGAAGAGTGCTGATAATAGGTTAAGAACTGCATCATGGCTTTGTGAGGAGCCTGTTGCATAGGAGCCGGGCCTCCTTGGTTCGCAATCTCAAAGTAAATACCATAACTTGCTGATGGGTCAATCCCACACATCTTCCAGGAACAGGTATTACCGATTCCGTATTCGGTTTCGGCCACAGAGCTCGATTTCTTGTTTAGCGAGACAGCATGTCCAATAAGACCGGCAACCTTGAGCTCTTTGGTGGTAAGAACCTCCAAAGCGGCATTGAAACCCATAAGAAGGTCATCATTCGCATCCCTATCAAAGACGCGCACGAACGATTGTTTGAATTGAGAGGAAGTGAACGCATCTGTCAAAACCATGTGGCCACCTGTCGAATTCACAAGGCCCTTCATTTCAAGAAGGCCAACTTGGTCAAGCGACCCAATGAAAATATCAACAATGTGGCCGTTATGAGCGACACGTTTAGCTAGACCATCGTAAAACTAAGCTTGTCAGCGGCGATGCGGTATTTTAGCAGAGAAAGGGACATACCTTGACGGCCTTCTTGTAGTATTTAATATTATCCCGATCAACGTCATGATGAGACCGGATAGGCTCCCTCAGCTGCGGTCCAACGACCAAGCCTGGACCCTCAGTTGCGGGGCCGCTGGTGAAGAGCATGATACGGCCACCCGCATTTTGGAAGGAGGTTTCCATCAACCCAATGGCGACACTAAGAGCAACTCCGGTACACCGCAGTGGACGTCTATCGTTTGCAACAGGCCATGGATCCTGCTGCAATTGTTCGAGAACATTGGTAATTTGGAAATCGGCTTGTTGAACTGGGAGCAAGAACCGTGCTGCTGGTGAGACGGGTGGAGCGGGTCTCCCTGGCTGCTGCTGGGGTGCAGGGGCACGTAGACCAGGCGCGAGAAGACCAAGCATCTCTTGTATTTGCTTTGTAGTGTAGTCTTTGCTGCCCTTGAACACATACGACTTGGCGCATTCCGTATAGCCGAGCTCGTGGACTTGTGCCTATGGGAATCAGTATAATATCACGACGTTTCGAAACGAGAGTCCCTACCATAGTACCAAATGTGATGAGACCGACAAGCGCATTTGGTGGCAGTAGAGAGAGACTCATGACAAGAGAGTCTTTCACAGCCTTCAACCCATCCTCTTCCTGACAGGTATCGACGACGAAAAGGAAAATAGGTGGCGCGGGTGCCGGGCGTGCTAGCTGGTATTCGATGGTGGTGCTGCGAGGATGCAATTCCGGCGGGATAGTATTCTCCGTAATATCCTTATAGTGCGGAGGAAGAGGATTGCGCTGGAGACAGAACGGACATATCCAAATGCGCGCACGGATGTCAACGTTACTATAGTATGTTAGTGGGCCGGCGGGATCGATATTCGCAAAGGCTGCCCACATACGCATATGGATTAAGAACTGCCCTACAAGGCTGTTTGCAGGTCACGGGCTCATATTGTAGCAATGGGGCATCCGGACGCTCTTTCAACGGGGTATAAATGGCTCCGATCGGTACCACCAAGCGAGACGCTTCCTATCGTACTCTGTCAGCAGCGAAGAACCCGGAGCTCCAATTCAAGCATTTCCAGACCATGCGTGTACTGGGAAAGGTATTCCAACTCAGCCTAATTCCATCTCGCTCCTCGATCTCAGTCCACTGATCCTTCAAAGCCTCGTAATCCATGATGAAATGGCAAGTCCAAGACCAACTTCCTCTGAGGGGCTAACGGCTATCGGTGTGCAAATAAACGATATGGAGAGGCTCGGGAAGAAATATCAGTAAAGGTTCGCCTTGAACATAGTCTCATCAATACGGGAAATACAGTGTAAGAAACTAATCTCTGTCAATGGCCAGAGTGTGGAAGCATTCCGGGGTACTCTTTATGTGGTTCATGAGGTACACGAGGGATAAAGCCAGGTTGCAGGATTTCAGGTCTCTGCAGCCTGCCGTAGCACACGCTAGTGCACAGTTTAAAAACTTCAACCTCAACCTCCCAGCATTTCTTTTCTCTTCTTTCTTTTCTCATCTACATTAACATCGCCGACTTTTACACATTACGATGCCAGCTTCTGTCTTTCTTTAATGACGTTGCTGTTTTCGCGTCGAGCGTATATGAAACTACTACCCATCGCTGGGCACCTGGTTTTGAAAGCTCATTTTGATGCTTCACGATTTATCGGGAATCAGCCGCGGTAACATTCCTCTTTCAATACAGATTCTTACTGTAAATGTAGTCAATCCGCGCGAACGGGGTTCTAGCTAGAGCGATGGAAGTGCCCAGGCTGATCCATAAGGCTTTGATGATAGGAATGGCAAATCTTCCCTAGTGACATGCCTTGATACAACGCGCAATCCGATATATCCCAGGTCTCCAACCGATAGATGTGCTCCAGAACGACGCCTTAATTGAAACAAAAACCATTGTCATCATTGCAAGCATTCATAAATGCACCCCGCCAATCGTAAAAACATGTTCCTTATGTTGTCATTTCCACATCTGCCTTGGACACTCGACCTAGATTCTTAAGCAAATAGCTGCGCTTGAAATATGTGTTGGGATGGACAATCGTGTCAAGTTCAGTCTGGCTCATTATACCTTCGTCCTTTGCTTTCTTCAGTTCATCCTTGTGGACGTGTTCGAAAACACGGTTGCAAGCAATATGATATCGCATTCTTCCGACATCTTCTCGTACACCCTGTAGCGTTTCGCGGTCATTAACTCCAGTGGCTTGAAGCAGGGCTATAAGATTATCGACAGAAAAGTGACGGTATGGGCATCCATGAGTTTGTCCGGCACCTGGTGCATTGTCGGTAAGGATCCTTTGACAGGAATAAGGAGGATATCCCCTTCCCCTTCGATTCGCGTCACCCCCAACGTCACCATAGGCATGGCGAATATTATATTTATATTTCGAATTGAACTCGTCATCAGTGAAATTTCTAAACGATTGTCGCCAGAACATTATGCAGTCCTCAAGTGACAGACCAATTCCCTTGAGAAACAAGGTGTATTGGAGTCGACCAAAGTGTTTCAAATGGGCGTTTTTGCGTAGTTGCATGTGCAAATTCCGCATACAAAGAGGGAAGTGGTTAGATAGAGCGTCGATCGATGCTGCAGTGATAGGAGCTCCGGGGACCGCGCCTTCGCCCTCAGAGTAGGTAGTATCCGACGTTCCAAAATTCTTCGAGAGGTGCTCGAGAATCGGAATAAGACGGTCGTCCTCATCAAGTCGCGGTAAGGCTCGGCTAGTAAACTAATGTCCCAAATCAGCTATCGTGCCACCACAGCAGCAGAAATATACCGACCTCAAGAGCCTTCTCCAGCCGAGCACTGAACTCAGCAAGGATCATGCTAAGTTGCTCCCTCAGAGGCACATAAGCTTTGCCCTTCTTAAGAAGCACCGCTCTGCGTTCAACTAGCTCCGGCACTTTCTCCCAGTCTACCTTGAACCAGCCCTCATCGTCCAGCCGCTTCATCCCTGGCGTCGCAGCAAGGAGACTCTCGCTCATTTCACGCTTCTCTTCGTCGGACAGTATATCCCAGTCAAAATTAAGGCTCTCCACAAAAGCTCTCCTCTCTTTTGAATCATCTTGCTGGAAGCGAAATTTGAATAACATCGTCTCTAGGCGAACGAACCGTCGCCTTAGGTCGTCAGTCGACGAAAACGCAAGCCGTAATATAAAATGGGAATAGTGGTCCTTCTGTCGCTCATCCCTTAATCTTTGGTCGATGCCTGACCCCGACGCAGTATTCGAATGAAGGGGTAGGAACTTTTGAAGGAGAGGTGTAATGTGTGCAGCGGTTTCCGCTGGAGTTTTGTTTCGATACGAGCATGCTTCGAGCTCCGAAAGAACTACAATCGGTGAGTTGAAAATCCAAGAACCAAAACGGATATGTAGACAGCATACTTCTTAAGCGATCGATTGCCCACTGTTCAAACTGCTCGAGTGTGATTTCAGCGGTGGGTGGGATCTCGTAGAAATTAAGGCGGAATGCATAGTCTTGCTGTTTATAGGTTGGCGCAGCAAATTGCTTCCGTTTGTAATCGAGGCCTGCGCGGCGCTTTGGATCAATTCGAGTTCTATCGTATGGAAACATTTTAAGAACGTAGACCTGTCGGGCAGTTCTTCATTTGCGTCGAAGCTGTCGTGGGCTCTCAATTAGGCTCTGGATTGAGCAAGACGCGTCTTGACGCGACTACAAAAAGTCATTTCAATCACGTGTAACGACACATCTCGCGCCATTCGTTGCAGACGACAACACAAGTCTTCTGCAGACACTCTATGAAATTGACATATTTACGAATACTTTGCGCGATTTGAGAAGTTTACCCGATTTATCCAATATGTTCAAGTGACTAGATGATAGCTTACAAACTCCGCAAATTCCCCTTTCCGCTCAAGTTGGAACTGGGCTTAGAAGCGACGTCGAAGTCAACCGAGAAATTGCATGCTTCGTTGAATCTCTTCTTGACCCACAAATACGAAGATTGCAGAAATGAAGAGAGCTGCTAGTGGTTTTGTGACTGATATATGACTGATATTGGCTCTTTATTGACGGTCAATGGCCATTGAGGGCCGGTGCATATAGGTCTTTGTCCTGTATCATAGCCAAGAAATCTCGGCTACTCTCACCGAAAACATGGACTTCTTTCGGGGCAAACCAACATGAGAAGCAATGCGTTCTAAATTCTTTATCTCTCTTTAGCGCCACCCAGAGACGTATGACCGGCACCATACCTCCAATATGAGCATATTTCTTTCATAACAGTATCACATTCGGATTGCTTTGCGGTTCCTGTGTCCACAACAATCATAGAATGACGCTCTTCCATGCGTGACTGTTCCAAGTTCCTCATCAATTGCGAATTCCAAGATGGCGTCTGCCGTGGTTGATGGCGGGGACTCAAGGTACTCCCATCCCGGTCGTTTCCGAAGTCGGCCATGCCAAGACCGTTGTTCCTGAGCTGTGGCGGTGGAGATCCCTGTTTCTTCACGTGAATCATTGGCCCGCGCACGGTCCACTGGCTTACTCATCCGGGGAAATTCAACAACTCGGCGAATCTCGTCCGACTTCCCAACGGGCAATTTGAATCTCCATCGCTTTCAAGAGCCCGTCATCGACTTGCATTCTTATATATCCTACTTCTCTTCCCTAGAAATCGCCCATTGATATCATTCTCTGGTTTCTATCATTTCGGAATTTCCTTTTCACCCGCTAGGTCACAATGATATAGTTTCAAGCATCCCCCATCTCCTTGCCATCTGGCATCTGACCCTATCGCCTCCATTGGCCCGAGCCATACTCCAACTTCCCTCCGATACCCACGACCTCAACACTCGAACCCCCCTACAACTTTGCTCCTAGAATGACTGTCCTTGCGAGGAAGTTAAAGAAAGCCGCCCGGATTATCCTTATTGGCGCGCCTGGTGTTGGAAAGGGCACCCAAACCGAGAGACTTATCAAGAGATACCCGCAACTGGCCTCCATCAGCTCAGGGGACCTGCTGCGGGATCATGTTCGGAATAGAACGCCTTTAGGTTCGTCTTATCCATTTTGGCTTCCGTGGTTATGGTAGAGTGGAATTAACGCTATTTCTAAAGGCATCCAAGCCGAGTCCGCCATTCAAGCTGGAAAGCTTGTTCCAGATGGAATGATCCTCGACTTGATATCCTCCGAGCTCGTATCCAAAGGCTGGCTTTCCAAATCAGCTTCTGCATCGTCATCATCGACCGCGGCCAGAGAGTTGAATCCATCCGCTTCTTTTATCCTCGATGGATTCCCGCGAACCGCCACCCAAGCGTCCAGTCTGGAGAGCCTGGTTCCTATCAATCTCGTCGTGCACCTTCTTACACCTCCCGCCGTCATTATCTCTCGGATAGCGTCTCGGTGGGTACATCCTGCTTCGGGCCGGGTATATAACACGGAATTCAATCCGCCAAAGGTCCCCGGAAAAGACGACATCACAGGGGAACCCCTCGTTCAGAGGCAAGATGATTCGATTGATGTTTGGAAGCAGCGATTAAAAAAGTTCGAGGAAACCAGCCGATCGCTGCTCGACCATTATGAGAGCCGAGGGTGCCTATGGCGAGTCGAGGGTAATTCTAGCGATGAAATCAGCCCGAAGCTTTTTGCTGAGATTGAGAAAAGATTTGGTTAACGATGCTTTCGCTGAGTATATTGTATAATTATTAGTTCAAAAATCCCTTTGACTTCTACCTTACCCGAACCACGATGTGGTGAAACTGTGGTCAGCTTTGGCGTTTTGTACTAGAATTGGGCTCTGATTGCTTTGTTGCTTCATGGATTGTACAGTACTTGGATTTATAGATACATCTTCATATTTTGGTATCAAACGCTAAATCAACATAGCAATCGGGGCATACATCGTCGCACATAACCAAGCTTATCGTCATCTCATGCAAAGGGTATTAAGCATACGACAAATAGAACCCCCAACCAACTCCTAACCACCTTCAAAGGGCTCGAAAAGCACCCATCACAGAAAAGTAGAGTAAGACCCTCTCACTTCTTCAGACCTCCACTCGAATCCTTCTTCTGCTGCTCCTCCTCCACCGCCATCCTTGTCTTATATTCCCTCGGACTCTCCCATTCACCCTTCTTTCTCCCCTTCAACGGCTGCCACAGCCCTTTGCCCTTACTCTTAGCAACCGCCTCTGCCTCCCGATACTTCCTCTCCAGTTCCACTCCACCGAATTCAACCCCCGTCTTCGCCTCGTACACCGTCGCCAATCCTTGCTTCAGCATCTGCAGCCCGACATCCTGCCGGAAGAAAAGCCAGCGGCGAACGTACACGGTGGCGACGACGCGGCCGTACTGGTCGGCACGGTAGAGGTAGGCTCGTACGCGCCGGTTGAGGAGGTAGTTCGTCAACCAGGTATGTGCTTCGCGGGCGAACGGCTGGGCGGGACGGCCAAAATGGGGGAGCTCGGGGGCGTCGACGCCAGCAAGGCGGATGTGGATCTTTGAAAGCGCAAAAGCAAGAAAGTGATGTTAGGATGTCAACGGTTCAAAATATTCCGCTTGTCTGGGAGATTTCCGACTTATAAAATCCGGAGGGCAAAGAGACAAGGAAGATGTTTCCGTAGATGAGACGGGGGAGAGGCAATGGTCATACAGTCCTGTTCTTCAATTCGTTCTTTTGCGTAGGCACTCTGCGCAACCACTCCCATCCACCCAGCATTCCGCCAGGGGTGTGGTACATTCGAAAATTATCCCCATCCCCCACACTTGTCACTTTTCCCAGCAGGCTTCGTCGTCGAAAGAACGAAGGAGAGATGTGTCCCGCTTCGGGTATGCGTCGCAGGTATTTGCGGTGGATGTGCACGCAGAAGAGGACGCCGGCCGTGAGCAAGGCCGTCGGGATGATGGTCTTGGGTTCGGTGAACTGTTTCCAGTCTGTTGCATTAAGTATTGAGTTCCAATCTTTGCTGGACTGAACTTGGGATGCTTTGTGCTCGGAAGACGAGGAAGAAGAAGCTGGCGCGGGCTCGGTGGAGTTCAGGCTGCTGTCGCCGCCCGTGGGTTTCTGTGGCGGAGAGCAGGCATTGTCGCTGTCTTCGCGGGGATCATCTGGCGGTGATGAGGCCCAGAACAGCCATCTCATGACTGGCTTTCAAGTTCTGGGAGGAATTCTTGCTGCTTAGTCTATCGCGTGGCTCCGTGTTGAAGGTTGAAGGTGGTGGTATGAGGCCTCGGGATGTGGTGCGGCATGTTTGTTGTGTGTCTGTGCGCCGTTGGATCGCGCTCAAGCCTCAAGGGGATCCTTAACTATTGCAACCACCCAGTCTTGTCTCCTTTACTAGACAGCTCGGTAAGGAGTATTAATGCGGGCAAACGAGCCCTTAAGGGATGTCTGCTCCAGCTGATTTTGAACTCTTTATACGAATTATATTGGAAGCAATGCATGTACCTAACTCATGTATGTACAGAAACGGAAGCAGTTCTCTCATCGAATCCAACTCCTGTGCGTCGAAACAAGACAAGAAAGTCGCCAGACAATATTCAGCATGCAAATTCCATACCAATCCACCCTATATAGAAACAAAATAGGAGTATGAAAGTATGGAGGATCACTCTAAAGCAGCACTTCAACCGGCTTTTGGCAAACATTTAACTTTCGTGTATATAGAAAGCGACTCGGTCAGCGATGGGTCACTGTTCATTTCGTCGTGAGCGGCAATGCGCCCTTTGCTTTATCAGCAGCAGCACTGGCCATGTCTCTAAGCTTGTTCTTCTTCACTCTCTGAAGGTAAGCGAAGAATACAAGGAAGAGCAGTTCGATTCTAAACCACAGAATTAGTAAGTTGCATCAAAAAACGCAATGCGAAAAACGGTGTCAGAATTTACCTCTCTTTCGTCATCATCAACAATCCTTGAACCAAAAGACCCTTTAGCAATTGAGGTCCAATTCCCTTGAACAGGGCAAAGAGACCCTCGTGTTCAATGATGTAGGCCATAACTTCGCTGAAGGTTTTGAAAGGCTTTCCTTCCCTCGATGGTGGTGGGCGAGACTGTAAGCCCACCTTCGCAACAATCAATGGCTGAGTAGCAATCGTGGCAAGCGACTTGGACATGGCTCCCAAAACTGCGCAGTATATTAGCCCCATTTCTTGCGCAGTTGAACAATTAGTACTCACCAAAAGCCTCCCAGGGCCGTAAGTTTGCCTTTCCAGGGAAGATGACATCCCTCAGTCTCTGGTAAGCACCGTAGGTAATCGCTGGATTGACAACAAGAACAAGACTGGCCTTGAGGCCTCTCCACAATCCACTCCAGCCGTCTTCACTGTGAACCACTTCCTTGCCGGTTTCCATGAAACTCTTCTTTTCACCCTTCTTCTGCGTCTGCTGTCTGGTCGTAACAACCGCTACGGGTATCGTGAAGATCTGTGCAACGGCGCCAGCAATGGCGCCGAGAGAAAGCTCGATGGCGGTATTGGGAGGATGAGGGAGGTTCGACTTCATGTAGAGGGTTCGCACGATCGAGTACCAGTAGAAGTACGCAAAGTTGGTTGAAGCCACACCGACTAGGGAGCCGTGGATTCCGGAATAGAGCCCTTCAATGCCTTCGTGCGCAATTATTTTCTTAATCGCGTCCAAGGTGGATTCGTAGTGGTGATGGTGATCATCATGGTGGGCGTTCCCGTTTGTGAGTTTTTGGGATTTTACTTGAACTTGGAGACGAGTCTTGACACTGCCATGCATTGAGGTCAACCGGGTGGCCAGGAATATAAGAAACTGAGCATTGCTCACATGTCCAGAGGATATACGATTGCATTTGCAAGGACAGCTCCAGCCGCACCGGCAACGGCACTCTCCCACGGCGCGAGCTGCGCTTTCGATTGCCCAGCCATCGGGCGGTGTGTTGTGCGACGATCGGGTTGGTGTTGGGCTGAAGAGTAGGAGGTGCAATGAACCTGGAGCTGGAGCTTGGAGAGGAAGGCAGAACGGGATCAAAACCGGCTTTCACAATGGGTTGTATGCTCTTTCAAATAGTAGTATGTATGGGGAAATCGCCTACGAAACTGGCAAGCAGAGACACAAATAATAGATAAATAACTGCAGCGTTAGTGGGAAAAGGAAAGGTTCCGTCGGCAAATAGCATGCCATGAAGATATTGTAGCGACTCCTCCAGCAAAGCGTGGGAGATGATGGAGGGATCAGCGGAAACCTTGAAATCGGCGTTGGTAGGCAGACTGAGCCGAGGCATCACCAAGACTCTGCCGGCAGCCAACCAAGTGACAACAACGGCGAGGAATCCCCCCTTCGGCCGCACAACACCAAAGCAAAGACGAAAAACGAGCCGGTGGACGGCAGGATTATTTTCATTTCGCCGTCGACTGTGATATTTAAATCTCGTGTCTCCAGTTCGCTCGCGGTTTCTCTCACCGGCATCCCCAAGCTGGACAATGCATAGGTAGTAGACAGCAGTGATCACCTCGGATATCGGGGCTTCGGAGAGGCACTTCATGCGTGGAAATGAGCCTGTGTTCACTAACGAATGTCCCAGAGTTCGTTAGATGGAGCGCGTGTACGGCATCCTGTAGCGGCCA
>LJPI01002006.1:0-11304 GCA_001430955.1 Chrysosporium queenslandicum | reverse complement strand
ATCTCTAAGGCTACTAAAAAGTGGTTAGAGACTCAGGGCATTGATATCCTAGATTGGCCTGCACAATCCCCTGATCTCAACCCTATAGAGAACCTTTGGTATGTAGTCAAGTATAAGATCTCAAAGATCTGCCACTTGATCATCTCTGAAGCTCAAATGCAAGAGAAAATAGCTGAGATTTGGGATGCTATTCCACAGGAAGATATACAGACCTTATTGAGATCTATCATGCCAAAGAGATGTCAAGATGTTCTACAAGCAAAGGGGGGTGCAACCAAATATTAGATTTAACTACTATATAGCAACTAGATCTAGTTTTTCTCTATATGCTCCAAAAAGCAGATTTTCAAATCTTCTACTTGTCATTGAGATATTTACATTTGCCCGTCGAGGGTTAATATCAGATGGGAAGCTTAGTAAGAACTGACTAATGACTTCCTGTAGGTGACTGTACGTCGAGCTTCCATCGTCAGTGGGATTGCTGCTCATCAAACAAGGCCTCACGGAATCCGAACTCACTTGGGGAAAGGAGCCGCTGCAGCGAGGGAGGCGATGATCTCGCCACTGGGAAAGCGCAACATATCTAGCAGTTATCATGAGTCTCAGAGATTAAGCCATGCATAGTTTAAGTACAAGGCAAATTGTGCACTAGACAGGTGTGCTTATAGCACGCCCAATAATCTTGTATATATATATATATATATTGTGGACTGCTCTGGACTCTGTACCGGAGGGTTGTCTAGATGTTTCTGTCTAAGATACTGATATTACCCAAGTTCCCGACATGCGCCCGTCTCGATTTTCGCCTACACCGAAACATTTCAACCGCTTAGTTCACCATGTTGCAAAATAAAGGTCATCACATATCAGGGCCAGTATCCCCGAAGAAATATTAGATTCCGACAGCACCACGCCCCTCATTTGTGACTTTCTGGAATTGGTGGATCAAGCCCAGTACTCCACCACCGCCAACAACTTCCTCCACATTTTCGGCCTCGCCCTCGCCATCAGCGTCGTCTGCTAGATTCATCCGCCATGAGTCTTCTATCTGGCTATCGTCTGTTGCGAGGCCACCACTTGAAACAGTAGTCGCTTTCGTAGCCTGTGTATTGATGCCGGGAAGCTGGTCTTCATCGACATCTTGAATCGTGTCCGCCATAGGATGAGCTTGCCGCGAAGGACGGTAGCGAGATGCCGTAGTGGGATGGGCCTTAGACCGGAAGCCGGACATTGAAGGCTGATGGTGAGGATCTAATAGCATCGATGCCATGGGCGACACCCGTCCTCCGGTACCTGTGGAAGGCCCCAATCGAGGAGTATGACGCACAGATTGCCTCATGGTAGAATGCTGCTGGCCATGGTCCCAGCGGTCTATCCGGCTAGCATGAAGATTGTTTGTTCCTGTTTGAGCGCGATGTGAGGGCCCAGGCGTAGGAGGCTGGTAGTTATGGCGCTGCGAAGGATGAATCCCACTTGGGCGAGGCGGGGCGGCGTAGTGATCAAGGAAGCCATAGTAGGACGCAAGCATCTTCCCATCCTTTGCTGAGAAATAGTCACCGCGCAGGTCATGGAGGCCAGTCTTGAGGCCTCTTGGTGGATGGCGACAGGGCTCAGGCGGCATCAAATTCGTGCCCTTCTTGAAATCGAAGACTGCAAACGAACAAACATACCCAAGGCCGTCAACATGGACTGTGAACTCCCTGAAAAAGTCGATCAAACGGTCGCTGCATTTAGGAAGGCTAAACCACAATACGAAGGGCGTGAATATCATACTCAGGATTTCCTCGAGGAAAATGATCACTTTCAGTTGGTAAAGTGTAGCAAATTCTTTCCTAACATCATCGCTGTGAAGTTTTCCTTGCCAGTGGGCAGGTTTATAATGGGTATATGAAGTAACGTCCAAGAGGGCATGTTCTGGATCAAACACCTGGCCGTCGTCTGGTGCAACTCCCCGCGCCACTGCGTAGACTGTACCGAAGATACCAATATAGAAGAGCACGGTTCGATCAGGAGTGATTTCGAACCCCAGGAATAATTCCGGATCTATAACCGATGCTAACGCAAGGACAGAGAGAAGAGCACCTGCTATAAACGCAACGAAGCGCGAGAGTTGCACCGTCTTGTCCTTGGGAAATTGATTGATATAGATATTTGCCGACTCATACGACATGTGAATTCGACGCTCGAAAAGGTGCCACAACTCGTTGAATTCGCGGAATTTCCATTCCGCCAAAGGTGTATATTGGCGGGATCCGATTTTTGAAGGATTCTTTTGATATTCGTTAAAATAGCGGAAGAAATAGTGCATCAAGAAGTAGGCAACGATGAATGGCGCAATGAAAATGTTCATCACTCCGGCAAATATGAACCGACGCCTTAGGCCTTCGCTTAAAGCTCTTCGATGTGTCGCTTTGAGGAATAAGGGTCGGAGCTGGCCTTGTTCATTGAAGACATAATCCAGGACGCATAGGTTGAGATTCCATTCAAGTGTTCGGGAAAAGAGCTGCCGGTTTCGTAAAAACGGTACGGGAAGCGTGAGATCCAATATGTCTTTGTTGAATAATGCGATGAGATAATTTTCCTTTCTCATAAGACGGTTGGCGATATCATGAGCATCCATCCGCTGTTTCGACTGGCTGCCGATGTATTTGCGGTGTTTCGTAGATACAGTGCCTGCAGTTGCGGGATTCGAGTCCCGCAGAGCCATAAGCCGGCCAACAACCTCCTGCCACGATATCGTTTGTATGTCTGAATCGGGAACGTCTAAGAGATAGAGGTAAAAGTCATGCATATGCCATAGGCGCCTAAAATCTATAATGTATTGGAAGATCTTGCCAAACCAAAACACCGTGAACAGCCAAAGTAAGAAAGTGGATGTGGCTGACATTTTGTTGGTGCATTTAGGGACAATAATCTGATTCAACGTTTTGCTATGCGGAACCTTTCGATAGTCCACGCAGTTGGTTAGAAATGTCGTAAACCCGACAACAAAAGCGAGAGTCCTAAAAGGCCTAGTCAGTCCGCATAGTACGATGGAAGAAACTCAACAGTTCCGACTTACAAAATGTTCAATACCCGACTCAAGACAATACACCAAATGCCATTGCCAATAAAATAAAGATATACATCTTTTAGAAAGTTATCCAGGTTTTCAACATTTGCCCATCTCCACATAGCTTTCTCCCTGGGGCTAGCAAACGCCAAACCGACTCTTCTGTTAGAATGCAGACTAAGAGGGACTGGCTGACGGGCAGAGTGGATTGGTTGGTGCTCATGGGTAGCTTCCCACTGTCTCCGCAACCGCGGTGAGGTAGGTCCCAAAACCGGCTCAGCGTCATGCATCCTGTTATGATTCGAAGGGGGCCGAGGGGGTGGAGGAAGGGGTTCCTCATCGCCATCGCCTTCCACAAGTAGGGATGCGGGAACTTCGTCGTCGTCTTCCGTATCATCTAACGATGCTTGCTTCCATGGCTGATGATGTGCAGGCCGAGCGTTATTCGCCGCCGCTGGATGGAAATTGCTGCTGTGTGTTGATTGGGTATCTGAAGCTTGAGCTAGGGCGTCTTCGAGTTCGTAGTCCTGATAACGGCCGCCCAAGTTCTCCTCGTCGATATTCATCCCGGCTCGTTCTTCAGTATCAGATGGACCAGAGTCGTCATCGTATTGACGGATTGTTTCGTAGATAGAAGGGGAAGTGGTGCTGTTGCTGGGAAGAAAGCGTGTGATGATTTGTGATGTCATGGCGGGTGCCTCAAAGCGGATAGTCCCAGAATGGCACTGCTGAGCAGTTAGTGAGTAAGAGAAGGTTCAAGTCATGTCTTCCTTTTCTATGTGTGTTTATATCTGTAGTATCCTTGGGCTCGGGTACAACTATTGGGAGGCGATGGATAGTATTGCTGTTAGCTGAATGACCAGGCATAGATGTCAGACGACTGGCGAAATGATGTCTAATGACGGTACTAGACAGCTCGGCACAAAGCTAGCAACTAGAGAAGGGCGCTGGTCCCATAAGCATAGGTGTAATAACCAAATACCTTCGACGAGTCTTGTGACGAGTGCTGGAGACTTGAGCTATGCACTTCTTGTCCAAACAAGCTTGTGACTCCTTGTCGTTGCGGCGCTGGTGCTGCTGTGGGAGTTCTCTGGGGACGACAATGAAGCCGAGCGAATCAGGCCTAGCCCCATGCTTTAATAAATCCCATGTTAAATTAGGTAAGCAAATTACAGAGAGCACTGCCAAGACCCGTTGATCGTCGTAGCAGTCACGTGCAACTTCGTTCCGATTCTCTTCAACTTGAGATACCAGCGAGAGAACGGCAGGAAGAGGAACAAGCACGTCGTTCCGTTTGGCAAAATGCGCCGGTCTAACGCCCCTCGACTCATTAGCACTGGTAACGACTCTCTCTTTCTCCCGTTCCTCTACTACACCCGAACCATCACAACACCAAACAACCGGCCTTCGGCCTCGCTCCGGTCATGTGCACTTGTCCCATCCCGCCCTTATTCGAACGCCCGAGAATCATCCATAGACAGAAATCCAGAGACGGCCTCTTCTTCCAGGTTTCCTCTGGAAGACAAAGCTCATGTCCGAGGTCTCAATGAAGTTGGGCAAACACACTACTTAAAACAACGGGCTGCAAATTTCGTTCCGCGGAAAGTCATCGTAGCATCGCGGCCTACTCTAACCGCTGCGGAACGGGAAATATTCAATCGTCTCGCGGACAAATCAGGAAATTTAGGATCTACTGTTGGAAAGGCCGATCCTCCCCGGACTGCCTTGCAGGGTCATGGCTCTGGTGCTAAAAACCAGGAAAAAGTTGAAATTGCCTCTATTTTCAGTTCTGCCGTACGGGATATGAACAAAGCGCCCTCTCGGGTTGTCTCCGTTGGAAAGACGGAAGAGGTGGAAGCGGAAACCGGATCTCAATCGGGTGCCTCTGCAGATGATCCCATAGACGGCCATGAGTCGATATCGGAATCGGAACGATTCTCCAAAGTATACTCAAAGCTACGGGCCTTCCAAGATAGTACAGTGGACTCCTCCTCGCTGGAAGACGCACAACTCGCCGGCATTGACCCTTTTCCCCTTGCGAAACTAATCGCCAAACGAGAGTCAAAGAAAATATGCCAGGAGCTGGATGATACTATCACTGGGGGAAAGGGTGACTTTGGGATTTGGCAAGTCTGTGAAAAGAGAATATTTGCAATGTTGGCAATGCTTGACCGTGAAAGCATAACATCACTACCTGAATTTAAAGGCAAACCCGGAAAACGCAGGCGTGGAGCCAGACGAACGACGCCTGCACCCTGCGACACGGACTGCGATGTTACAGATGTCGCGGAACTTACAGGCGTCCAGGACGACCCGCTTGACATTCCGGACAATGTACCCATTATTCGCGTTGTTTCCAAAGCTTACCCATATACACTCCTTCATGCAGCCAAGTTGCTTCATGAACATTTCCCCATGTCCCAGTATAGTACACAGTTGCTCAGTACCGTCAAAGCGCATGGGCGGCTCTCATTTCTAATGGGAGCTTCAGTGGAACTTTGCAATGAACTCATATCGTTCAGATGGCGAGTGTATAATGATTTGCCATACGTTGTGTCAGTACTCGAAGATATGGAGGAGGCTGGGGTTAAGTTCAACTGGGAAACCCTTTCAATTATCGATAATATACGGAAACAACGGCAATTGGATAAAGCAAATGCGGAGAAAACGCCTGATAACGGCGAGACCGCGGACAATGGAATCTGGCTGTGGGATTCAGAAGCCACCAGATCATCATACAAGGACCTGGTAGGTTGGGGTCGTGGCAAAGTAGGGTGGATTACGCGGATCAGGGACCAGCTGAGGAAGGATGAGAAGAGAAGCCGAAAACTAGAACAGTTGTTTAAGCAGTTGCCTACTTGATATACGCCATCCTCTCCTTTCTTTGGTAGGTTTTATTGCGCTGGTTGTCTGGAAATGATATTTCATCTAGGATGCTAAGACACTCAGCATACCTCTTGGTCAGAACAAACCTAAATATGCAAACAATGACTGCTTGATGCAGCTGGATCTTCAGCGAGAATCAATATTGTACATATACTTAACAACTACTTAACATATTAGACACAACCGTTGGATTACATGAATTCGTCACCACAAATTCCCTTCTCCCACCACTGCATTTATATTTTCATTCCCCAACTCCTGCCAGCAGCAATGAAGCTATTAGTGGCATATCCCAAGTGTTGTTTCATATCAACGAGTGTATCTGTAATGGCATTTGTATCGGTTATCCGACGCTCAACAAAATCCATTGTCGAGCTGTAACCCAGGGATTTATCTTCAGTCATGCTTATCTCTGCACTGGCATAGACAGTGGCTACAGATAGTCGTCTTGTATACCACGAAGCGTCGACAGAGCAGTCTTGTGAAAGGTATAAGATGTCGGAGGACAGCTTGTAGAGCTCATAAAGAGAGGGTGAAATGTGTGACGGGAGAGACATGATTGCTAGAGCCTGAAATCATAGAATGTGAGCATCAATCCTCCGCAAAAAATTTATCTTCAAGAGACGATACGGGTAAGAGAAACATATACTTACATCCTGCCAATGGTGTATTATCTCTTTATTCATTCGCAGCCTCTCCATTATTAAGAGTTTCACCTTTTTGTCTACCTCTGCAGGTGTATTGGCTCCTGTAGCATCGCTTGGCTGCCCGAATATTTCCCCATTTTCAACTCTTTGCTTCAAAAGCCCCCTTCTGCTCGCCAGCCAATATAATACAAGTTCAAGCTCCCCTCCGCGTGGAAAAAGCTGTAAAGAGACGTCCAAGTACCCTGCTTCCCGAGCTCCCATTGTGACCGACTTTGTCGTAAATCCATGTTCGGGGATATGCTTAAGAGCCGCTGAAAGAATGGCTGATTGCTCCGGTGTGTAGCTATCTGCAGGCGGGTCGGGCGCGGGGTGGAATTGGGAGTGGTAATTCCGGATGTTCAAGCATGAATTGGTTCCGCTCTGCAGTCTGCGAAAGGATGGGTGGGAGTGATTGGAGTATCCGCGGCGGAAACATCGCGCTCCGGAGTGACTGGCCTGGCAATACGACGATCTAGGAGCTCGGATCGGGGGTGCGATTAATTGGCGACTAGCTTTGGGCACTATCGAAGTTTTGGCATGACGCCGTACGAAACAAACCGGGCTTGACATTGAAAGCCTGCCTGTGAAGAGGGTCGCAAAAACAACGGGAATGATGGGCCCCTTTGGGTCCTTTCAGCAACTGGAGCCAGTGAATGGGGAACGTTGAACCGGCAAGCGCCGTAAGCAGATAAAACAAATAGTATTTGCGAGATAGAATATGACCAGTGTTTGCACCTTCAGTCGCAGCTTGCAAGCATGCTGTGGAAATGTACTCTGTATGCGCTTCTTTGCTTAGAGCTCAGCAGCTCAAATTGTTCACCTCGTGTAAGTGCCCTGGCTCCCGCACCGTCACGTGCCCGGCCCAGCCTTCTAGCTGCCAAATCGAGTAACCCAATCACTTCAACTCCAACATCTCGAGTGAGGAATCTCGCGCGGCCCATCATCCTGTTTGACAGGGCTCTTGATGCTGAGATGTTATCTTGACATGACTAATATTACATATACAGGATTTATGAATTAACCAGCTCCTTTGGAAAGACCTGACTTCTTTCTGAAGCCCATAAAGATTGGGGTTAGACATTGTTGAAACCTCCAGTGACAGACACCCAAACGCATAAGGGATCTTAGATATCAATGCAGGACGCCCGTCAAGAAGCCCGTATCAGTCTCAGACACGGGATGGCCAGAAAGAGGCATCGCCTTTTGTCGTTACGAGTCAAACAGCGGTGCCATGTTCGTACGAAACATCCCACGCGGTCGTCCGGCGAATAATCATTTTGTCCGATCCCGTCGACGATGGTGTATCTGACCCGTGTTGTCGCATGTGTCCCTGGCGAGCGCTCTGTAAGACAATCCCATCATCACCAGCATTTCCAATCTCTGCATTTGCGGAATACTTTGTCCTATTCAGGTTCGAGAGAGCATAAGCCTCGTTATGACTCGAGGTATCCATTGTTTTTGCGTCAAAAAAACCGGTGTTGAAAGCTTTGACGAAGGGTTTCAGGCAGGGAATTGTCGAAGCTATGAGGCCAAAATGGAGTGCTGCTTCCATAAAAACCGACGAATCTGCACCATAGAACAGCGGATCATCGTGCGTTGATTCTCGTCGCAGGAAATAGAGCCTAAACGCGGCAATGAGGAATACGCTGTTTTGATCAGTACAATTGCTCAAGGATGCACCACATCGAGTCTCTACCGCGGGCGCTACTTACGGTAGGCGAAAGGAAAACGCAAACAAGACGACAAGCTTTGACTTTAGTCTCATTTTCAAACCCCACACGAGATATACTGGAATCCAGGCTACAATGAGCTCGACGAATAGTCCTAGGCTCTCGATGATATACCAACGGACAACCTAGAAGCGTATCAACAAGCCAATCCTACCATGCTTTTCCAGTAAGGCGGGGTGTGTTGAGTTACCGTTTCGGAGCAAGTTGGGACCATCCTCCATGGCTGGAAATTGCATCTCAGACTGAAAATGAATATCGAAGCAAGACCCAAGATTCCTGATATAAGTACGCCGCCATATGCAGCTCGAGTATGCTTTGCGTGCCGTGTGAGTCGTGCAACTAGCAAGAACGACGCGGCCCGAGACAAAGCCATTCCGATGATATAAAATATTCCCCCTGCAAAAGCTAGCTAAAACTAGATCAGATTTCCGCTTTTCGTTGTTTATGGAGTTGCAATTCTCACCTTTCCCACGGTATCTGCATTTTCTGGGCTTACAGCGTCCGTTCGCTTCCCGAGCCCATGTTTTGCCTCCGAAATTTTCAGGGAAGAATGGATAACAGCAGTGATCTGGATAAGGAAACGCCCAGAGGCAGGTTTGTATTAGCAACACTTCCTCATCCACAACATCTCTATGAATGGGATCATTTTGTTTCTCGCTCCCTCACTATCCCTCTCTTTTTTCTGGCAAAGGGAAATATTAGGGAAGGGTTTGATTCACCGATCCAGTAGCCACAGCCCAGTCATCGGCTCCTAAGGGTCCGTTGATAGTGAGTCGCATGAACAGCCTTGCGATATAACACAGAATTGTGTACGTTGTTAACAGGGCCGCAAAGACGACAACGTACGGCCCATGCTCGTCATCGCTGATATGATATGGTCCACCCATCGGGTTTCGACCCAACAAAGACCAGTCTTGACTGATGACAAGAGGGTGTCAAACGGATCAATCACTCCAGAAAATCATAGGCAGGTTTCAAAAAATGCGGTCCTTTAGCGTAACCAGTATTTGGAAGCCTCAGGGGACAATATATCGAGGAAACGTCTTGGGAGCGACTAATTCGTTCGCCTGTCAGTCGCATTAAAGTTGCCATTTCTCACCATGCAAAAATTACGCGCTCAATCCAACTTGCATCTCGACTGACCCAAGATGCGCTTACTCCATTTCTAACGCGGGAGGAAGACGCCGGCGAACTTTCTTCTTCATCCCTTTGATGTCTATGCAAATGTTGGGCGGACGGATTACCCCGGAAATATCGGTCGTCGATTGATCTATCTTAAATGGGTTTAACCATTTCACTAACCTAAGGCGCTGCCGATCCTTCGCTGATGGCGAATCGAAGAAATGGAAGGGCTTGGGGCTACTCCAGACTCCGAGATTGATTTTCCAACTCACGCCCACCGACTTTCCACAAGCTCACCTTTAACGATGCCCGTTTTCACAGCACTCAGAGATCTAGACCCCGAAGTGGCTTGTGGCAAGGTGGAAGACTGAATGTTTTACTGTTGACAAGTTCCAGTCTGCTCGTGACATGAGGAATAGCACAGTTTGCCAAGCGAGCCGAATCTCCTCTCGAGATAATATGTGCGTCATGTGCAAGGGAATGCTTGCCGACTCCTCTCACCCGTCATCCAACTTCTTGGGTTTGTTTGCCATCAAATGGGCTTTAGAGTTGTAACTGTCCATAATGCGACTTCACGTTGCCTCTCGTCTCCATAACGCTTGTCAGATCGGCCCATTGGAAATTGTGGGTTTCTCCGGCATGCTCCACTGACGATGGGCTCTGGTCGGTCCACCTCTGCGAGTTGGTCACGAACTCTTTTTTTGGCCCGCCTTTTAGCGTTGGAGTTCAGCAACCGCCCGTGTCATCGAATGCAGCTTCATCGCTAGAGAAAATCTAGAAACGGGAAACTCGAGACAGATGCAGAAGAAGGTTTGCCATTTCTGCAAGGCTAGGACGCCTCTCTGCCAAGCTCCCCTGGAGCAATTCTTTCGGATCAGCCTCGAGAAAGGCGATTCAGAAATGTCTCCTCCGTAAACGACCTACCGAGGAACGTCGCACGAGTTGGATGTTGGTTAAATTTGGAATTAGCTTCAAAACCCAGGCCGCTGCATGGATCATACCGTGCAACAGCGCCATTCAAGGTTTCATCCTTCGATTCCACTGAGGGGCCGGCCAATCAGGACCGACACCTCTTGGCTCCTGGCAGAGGCTCCTTGTTAGTGCACCCTAACCCTTTTTGGGTTTAGCGTCCACGTGATGTATATAGCGTTCCTGGATCATAGTTTATCTGATGGGATTCCAACCTCCTTATTAGGATTTCAGAACCCTGTCTCCTTGGAGCAATGACAATCACATATGCTGGTACACTTGCTCCAACAGGTTATGAGCTCCTCTGTGATTTTTGCTGCCCAAAGCTGCAATTACTGCATTAGAAAATCTAATTTGCTTCAAATTGTGTTATTTTGAATCTCTATTCACTGAACTTGACCAATTTTCACACCAACTCTTGTTCAAATCCCTCAAATCCTGAATCTCAAACAAATCAGGGGTCAACATGTGTACAGCCACCTCAATGTATGAAAGAAATCAACAAAATATCACCAACTTCAGCAGAATAACAACAGAATCAACAAAGAATTGAAGGATAAGGCTGTTGGATAGATGTCTGATTTTACAGACATTTCACCTATAAATAAGAACTCCTATCCAGCAAGGGACTCAAATCTGAGAGAAGTTATCCATGAAACTCCCACTCAATTCACATGAATTCACTATAAATTATATGTTTCAGATTTAGGAACACATCTCTCAAAAGCCTTCTCTTTTACACATCCTTATTGAACAAAATATCTTTGAAACCTCTCTTCCTCAAGCCATCCCCTGCCATGTTGCCAGTCTCCAGAGACTCTGCCAAATCTCCAGTCCTTACACTAAAGAACTGAGTCAG
>LJPI01002010.1:0-20511 GCA_001430955.1 Chrysosporium queenslandicum | reverse complement strand
ATAATAAGCAGATATATTTCTTTTTTCTGACAGAATATTAGTAATATCTGAAAAATTACACTCTTTTCAAAATCTGTCTTTACAACAAGTATAATATTCTGCTTGTGAAGAAGATGCTTCACACACTTCATTTGTTGATTCTGTTAATCTCTTTAATCTTCTTTCAAAGCTAACAGTGACATAATAAGCAGACATATTTCTTTTTTCTAACAGAACATTGATAATATCTGAAAAATTATACTCTTTTCAAAATCTGTCTTTACAACAAGTATAATATTCTGCTTGTGAAGAAGATGCTTCACACACTTCATTTGTTGATTCTGTGAAGAAAATCCAAATCATTCTTGCAAGCTTATATGAATTTCTTGCTCATCTGATTCTGAATTAGTGATCTGACTTTGCAAGTTGTTGCTGCTCTGTTTTGATGATGAGTCTTGCTGTGACAATACTGATACATTACACTTGTGATCATGTGAATACCACATTCTTTGTTTTTGTGGTGTCAAGATGATAATACAAATACCACTGCATGTGATCTGAACAGCAAAAAATGACAACAACAAAATTCAGCTCAAACAGATAATGAGTCTGCTATCTGATGTGACTTGGGTGTTTATTGAGAGATTGAGAAGCAGTGATACAAATTTTGTGAGATTTGAAGATCTGTGAAGACAACAGTTAGCTTCTTGCAAAATATTGAGATTGTGTCAAGATTGTGTCAAAAAAAGAAGCAGCACATCAGTTATTATTCCATCATAACAATGCCTCAAGAATCATTATAAATGATACTTGGAGATAGAGCAGGCAATTTAGAATGACTGACAAGCAATATTAGATATTTATTCTTTATGTTGGCATGATGGTGACTGTCTTTTGTTGTAGGGTTAAAAGTGTGACATGAAAATTTGGAGATTTGTGTGTGAACTACTAAGAAACTCAACAAAAAGTATGACATAAATGACATTTTTAGGGCTTTTTTCCTCAAGCCCTCCTGCAGAGGTGCTTTATAAGCAAGCTATATCCTTTAGGGTTAGCTCCAATGCTAAAAAGGGCCTATACCCCTTTAGGGTTAGGTCCGGAGGGCTTGAGTCAACTGAAGCAAGAAAAGAACAACCTGTCCTTATCCAGCTTTCGGAGTTCCTCAAGCTATAACAACCAGCGCCCTTCACGTTGAAATCTGTCTTTAGTTTTCCGTGCCATGCTTGGTTGACGAGTTCAAGGCTTTCCTTTTTCTGCCAAAATACTGAATCAATCAAGCCTCCCTTTCCTCTTGTAGGGTTCGACCGGCAACCTTGACTTTATCGTTTGTTTGAGGATCGAGGCCTGAACCGAGGAGTTCAGTTCAACCACCATGTACCAGCTACGCCAACTCGCCCTGGGCCTGGCCGGCATCTGTCTGGTGACCTCTGCTTTTGCGGCTGATGAGGAGTCCAGTGTCAAATCCCTCAAAACTGATACTTTCAAAGATTTCATCAAGCAGCATGACCTCGTCCTCGCCGAGTTCTTTGCCCCGTGGTGCGGGCACTGCAAGGCTCTTGCTCCAGAGTACGAATTGGCGGCAACGGAGCTAAAGGAGAAGAATATACCCCTAGTCAAAGTGGACTGTACTGAAGAAGCCGGCCTGTGCGAAGAATATGGCGTCGAAGGCTACCCAACTCTAAAGGTGTTCCGCGGTCTGGATTCTACTAAGCCCTACAATGGTGCTAGAAAATCGCAATCGTATGCATTGACTCTGAACACTCATCTCATCGTGCATGTAACTGACCTTCTTTATTAGAATTGTGTCATTTATGGTCAAGCAATCGATGCCCGCTGTATCTAAGGTAACCTCAGATACCTTCGAGACCGTCAAGTCTTTGGATAAAATCGTGATTGTTGGATATTTCAAGGAGGACGACAAGGCTTCAAATGAGACTTTCACATCTATTGCCGAAGGTCTACGTGATGACTATCTTTTTGCCGGCACTAACGATGCTGCATTGGCTGAGGCTGAGGGTGTCACTCAGCCCGCAGTCGTCCTGTATAAAGATTTTGATGAACGCAAAGACGTCTTTACCGAAAAGTTCGAGAAGGAGGCGATCACTAGCTTCATAAAGTCCGCCAGCACTCCTCTAGTTGGTGAAGTCGGACCTGAAACCTACTCTGGCTATATGGCTGTAAGTCATGCGAATTTTGTCTCTGTCACCACCCCCACCTACGTCGGCTAACGCGATGGCGGTGCTACTAGGCTGGTATACCTCTTGCATATATCTTCGCCGAGACCCAGGAAGAACGCGAGCAGTTCGCCGCGGACTTCAAACCCCTCGCTAAGAAGCTCAAGGGTGCCATTAACTTCGCCACCATTGATGCAAAGGCTTTTGGCGCACACGCTGGAAACCTCAACCTCGACCCAGAGAAGTTCCCTTCATTTGCCATTCAGAACACAGTGAAGAACACCAAATTTCCATATGACCAGTCCAAAAAGATTGTCGCGAAGGAAGTTGCCCAGTTTGTACAGGATGTTCTGGATGGAAAGATTGAACCCAGCATCAAGTCCGAACCTATCCCCGAATCCCAAGAAGGTCCCGTTACCGTTGTTGTAGCCCGCTCCTACGATGATATCGTGAAAAATAACGACAAGGATGTCCTGTTGGAATTTTATGCCCCATGGTGTGGACACTGCAAGGCGTAAGTATATCGATTCGTTATCCGCTTTCTTAGGCTCTCGCCTCTAACTGATATCTTTAGTCTTGCACCCAAGTATGACCAGCTAGCCGCGCTCTATGCAAACAACCCCGATTTCGCATCCAAGGTCACCATTGCGAAAATCGATGCCACCGCCAATGATGTCCCTGATGAAATTCAAGGCTTCCCTACAATCAAACTTTATCCTGCTGGTGGAAAAGATTCGCCTGTCGAATATAGTGGAACAAGAACTATCGAAGATCTCGCCAATTTCGTACGTGACAACGGTAAGCATGGTGTTGATGCTTACGTCAAGGAACAGGTGGAGGAAGGAGGTGATGTTACGGCCCAACCCAAGACAGATTCCACAACATCGACTGCTTCAACGGAGAGCGAGTCCCCCGCTTCTTCAAAGACAGCAGATGCCTCTGTTCACGAGGAACTGTGATTGAGCCGCATGTGATTCTCTTATGATGCTTTTTGTTACATGTGATATAGTTCATTCGCGGGTTCATTTGTTACGGACTGGATTTTGTGGTACAAACTAAACGCAGTACTTTGTTGGTCAACGATATTAATAATGCTTCGTCCAGGAATACGACTCAAGAGAGATGCAATCGGTGTTTGTTTCAATCATTCCGTGTTTCCACTTGACTGAATATGCATTGCTTGACCCAGTTATTCGTTATTACAAGAACTTCGACCTCTCGAAGTCAAAATTAATGCTACAGCTGGTCGCATACTCGTATGCCAAAGTTATATGTGATTTATATTAGAGTGCCATCAATTTCAAATTCTTGTTTCCTTCGGGGCCTTCTCTTTTCAGTCCTGTCCGAATCCGATCACATATCGATTACAGTACAGCTTCAATGAGTTGTCATCTTGGTATACATCTTGCAGCCCACAACATCGGTGAGGGGGCCAACGTCTCACTGCGATGTGAGCTTTATACTAGGTGTCTCTAATATCTTTGTGCAACATTCGGTCGCAGATAATTCTCTGAGGTCTTCATTGCGTACATGTTTTGAGGCAGGAAATAGGAAGGTGTGAAAAAAAGGACACATGCGTTATTAATCCACTAGTTACCGGTGCTTGTCAAGAGCGAGGTGTTGATATCATCGAGAGGTCGAACAACGAGGCCATTTTCTTGAAGGTAGCTCTTCACATCAGACACACTATATGTTCCGCGATGAAACTAGTGAGGATTAGTTTCTGTCCATATCCGTGTCAACATTGGGGCCTGCACGTACCATGCCAGCACCAAGAGCGGCATCAGCGGTGGTGCTCTCGAAAACCTTTTTGAAATGAGCAGGAGTACCCGCACCGCTTGAGGCAATAATAGGTATAGTCGAAAAGGATTTAACATCCCTCATTAATTCGAGATCGAACCCATTGCTCGCACCATCTTTGTCAATACAGTTTAAAAGTATTTCTCCGGCACCCATGGCTTCCACTGCCTCAACCAATTCTCTGACATCAATGTCCCTCCCTTCCCTGCCGCCTTTTATTGTACACTGATACCAACAATAGCAGTTCCCATTGTCGTCCGGGAACTCTGTCTCGATTGTATGGTGATGGGTATCATCGGGGTTTGAAACATATATTCGCCTGGGATCCACGCTAACGACTACCGCTTGATTGCCGTATGCCCTGGATATTGATTCAATAGCTGTAGTTCCAGAAAGGTGTTTACCTGACGCATGGTATTGCTCAGCCGCGATCACCGCATCTGAGCCAATGCTGACCTTATCTGCCCCTGATTTAAAATACATTGTTGCCACATCCAATGCGGTAACATTTGAACCATCGGTATCAACAGTGTCTTTTATTCCCCCGCCAATTGTCAATGGCACAAAAACCGTCTCCGCTGTTTGGCGAAGAATTTCAAGCATCGGTGTATCGGCTAGTGGGCAATTCCGGAAAGATGTGATGTTCAAGAAAACAATCTCGTCTGCGCCCTGTTGATAATACTTCTTGGCCATATCGACCGGCTTCCCAAGATTCCTGACCTTGCCTCGTGTATCATCTCCATCCTTCTCGCGTACATCGTACTGATCTCCCTTTGTGACAACCAAATCACCTTCGTCGTTGGCTCGAACGTCCAGGCAAGCAATTATTCTTCTTGTAAGGCCTTGGCTTCCAATTTTGCTCGCTGGATACCCAACAAGGCTGTCTTGTCCCGACAGGAAAGCGTGCAGCGTACGCAGGCCAGCAGGGCCACTTTTTTCAGGATGAAATTGAGTAGCAAAAACATTCTTGCGGCTTATGGCGCCGACGAATCGCTCGTCCCCATAGGTTGCTGTTGCTACGGCCCATCGGTCGTCACTGAACATGCCATCTGTGTAAGGAATTGCATAGGAATGCACATAATAATACTTGCTGTCCGGCTTCAAGCCGTAGAAAGTCTGTGGTTCCCCTTGACTGGTACTTTCACATTTCGCTGAATTCCATCCAATATGAGGAACGCTTTTAGAAGTAGACGTAAATCGCGTAAGGGTTACCGGTACGAGACCTAAGCCCTTAACTCCAGGCGCCTCCGCGGAGCCTTCACATAGTACCTGAAGGCCGACACAAATTCCCATAAATGGCTTTCCCGATTGTATGTGCTCCTTGATGGGTCCAAGAAACCCACCACTCGAAAGTTGCGTTAAGCAATGGCCAAAATGCCCTACGCCGGGTAATATCAGTTTCTAGGTGTTTGATATTAGCTAGCAGATCTCAATTTCTTTTAATCAACTTGATTTGTGGCCCGAGATACTAACATCGGCTTTCTTCACATCTTCGGGTGATCGAACCCATTCAACCTGATAACCCAACGTTTCCACTGCATTGACGAGCGACCGAACATTCCCGGCTACATAGTCAAGAAGGTGAACTTTGGGCATTTTCCTAAATTTTGGTTTACTGGGTCTCAAACCAGAGTATATGGCGAGATAAAATTGGCTCGACTGTGTCCAGAATGGAGAGACTCTACCAAGTACGTGGGCATTGAGCCGTGAGTCACATTTTAAATAAGAAAAAGTGCTCACTTCAAATCTAATGGTAACGCAGAGCTTGAAGAGGGTTTCCAAACTTACTTAGTTACACAGTTTCACTTATTTTGCACTAATTTCTTCAATAGTGCCCCGCCCGATTGTTAGGTAATCTTGCTACCCCTCCATGGAGCTTGGATCAACTTTGGTGGATGTTGACTAAGCTCTCCATGAGCAGGTATCAAAACATTGACTTCGTCAGATAGTAGTAATAGCTACAACTTCTCTCAAGAGCATCCTCACCTTCCTGATGCTGGTGACTGATCTTCTAAGAGGTCAGGCTTCAAACATATTTAAATCATTTTCACTTTGTCCTAAATAGTACATTCTTCAAAATTCATTTGCATTACAACCTGTCTTCAAAGTTTCAAAGATACTAAGCATGGAATGTCGACATGTGAACTCGAGTGACCTGCGCACTCCCAGCAGCAACCAATCTGTATACCGGGAAGATTGCACACAATGCTTTGACTCTATAGTATGTCCGGCCAACCTGATAGTTGCTTTTAACGTCTCTCTATTGACCGCGACGAAAGGATGACAAGTCCGGACTTAATGTCTGTCTTAGCTGCTTTAACGGTGGTTGTACCGGGGAGAGAGATCATGCCGCACTTCATCACGCTCGCTGTGGACATCCATTGGCCTTGAACATCAGAAGGACCCGCAAGTTACTTCAGGTGCGCGCTGGTACCTTATTTCTTAACTTTAGTATATGATTTTTAACTAGATATGGCTAACTGCTCTGGTTTGGATAGCGCGACGAACCGCCAACTAAAATGTCGAAGTTGGCGATCGCCCCCGTCGTTGAAGAAGATCGCTATAACACTACTACCAAAGTAATGTGTTATGACTGCTGCAACGATGATGTCGATATAACTTGTGCTCCTCGGGTACAGGAAGTGGCAGATGGGGTGATGAAAGCGCTCACGTTTTCGCGAAAGGAAGAGGTAAAAGCATGGGAACTTGAACTTACATCTTGCGAGCATATTCTATGCCTCAGCCAGGACGATACTAGTTCAATGCAAGACCGCCGTACGTACTCTTTTCTTCTATGCATTGCATCGAAAGTCATTCTAATATCGCTACAGACTTATCTCAGTGTTCAGATTGTTCGATGAAAGAAAATCTCTGGCTTTGCCTACAGTGCGGGAATGTTGGCTGTGGTCGTAGTCAATTTGGAGGTGTGGGAGGCAACTCCCATGCCCTTGCCCACGCCTCTAATTCTACTCATTCTGCGTCGGTCAAATTGAATTCAATTACTCCTGAAGGATCCGCCGACATATTTTGTTATGCTTGCAACGAAGAAAGAATCGATCCGGAACTGACTTCTCACTTAGCACATTGGGGAGTTATAATCACGGAGCAGAAGAAAACCGAGAAGAGTCTTACTGAAATGCAGATTGAGCACAATCTAAGTTGGGAATTTACGATGACTTCAAATGATGGAAAGGACCTGAAACCCGTCTCCGGACCAGGCCTGACGGGTTTGCGGAATCTCGGTAATAGCTGCTACCTTGCCAGTGCCCTCCAGTGCTTGTTTTCATTGCCAGAATTCGAATCTCGATATTTCAAACCACAAGAGCCACCTCCAATGGTACCTTTTCCGGCTGAGGATCTTGAAACGCAATTAAGGAAAATGGCAGATGGGCTTATCTCAGGGCGCTATTCTGTCTCGGACTCGGATGCGGTTGCTCACACAGGTTCGCAAGACTTGCCTTACCAACAAGGGTTATCCCCGGGGATGTTGAAACATTTAATTGGTCGCGGCCATGAGGAATTTTCGACAATGCGTCAACAGGATGCTTTTGAGCTCCTTCTGCACCTTTTCAAGCTGATTAATCTTAGCAAGGGCTCCGATACTTCCAACCCGGCGGCCTCGTTCCGGTTTGCACTAGAACAGAGGTTGCAATGTTTATCATGTGGAGGAGTTCGATACAAAGTTGACGAGCAAGATAACATTTCCGTTCCCGTCCCAGTTCGACGTTTGAAAGCGAATAACAGCACTGAGGGGAACGAAAGCGAAAGGAAATCGAGCGAGTCCAAATTTGACCGTGTGTCGTTAGAAGAGTGCCTTGATATTTTTACCGCAGAGGAAACCGTCGAGCTAACATGCTCGGGTTGCGGTAGCAAAGAAGGATTTCGAAAAAGGTCCCTCTTCAAAACCTTTCCCCAAAATTTGATGGTCAATGCAAGACGATTTGAACTGATAAACTGGGTACCCACCAAACTTGATATTCCCGTCGAGGTCAGTGACGAACCCTTAGACCTCAGCCAGTACCTGTCGTCCGGCGCCCAACCAAGCGAGACGCTACTAGAGGATGAACCGTCTCCCCAGGAAATCGAATTCCAACCCCATGCGGAAGCTGTTAACATGCTCCTCAGTATGGGGTTCCCGGAGGTTCGTATCAAAAAGGCGCTCTATGCCACAGGGAATACAGATGCAGACTCTGCATTGAATTGGTTATTCACACATATGGATGACCCAGATATTGATAAACCGGATACGTTCACGAAACCGGGTAGTGGCGAGAATCGCCGTTCAGATCAAGACGAAACAAAGATTAGTCAACTCGTTGACATGGGGATTGATTCTTCTAAGGCCCGGAAAGCGCTTCGAGAGACTGACGGTGATATCAACAGAGCTCTAGACTGGGCGCTGAGTCATCCAGATGATTTTGGTGACGAAAATCAGCCAGGCAGTGGACCTACCATGGAACTTCAAGGCTCAAGTGAGATACCTGCCCGCTTTCGACTACATTCCATTATTTGCCACAAAGGCGCCTCAGTTCATACAGGGTAAGTGCAGGATTCATGACTAGAAAGTTGAGATAGCCTGACATATCTTAGGCACTATGTCGCATTTGTTCGGAAACAAATCTCCCGGGATATGCAAGATCAATGGGTGCTTTTCAATGATGAAAAGGTTGTCCAGGGTGGTGATATTGAGGAGATGAAACAATTTGCATACATATACTTTTTCAGACGATTATAGACTGTTCAATCAATGGCGTCAATGACTTGCATGGTACTGAAAGCGTCCAGGCTAGAGCTTGAAGATATGTATTAATGAGTTCAGTCTTATTACTGGACTTCCCCTCTCGGTTCAGTCGAATATCCAACATCAGGGCAAACCTTGGGATTAGCTTTGGTATATATAATATCACTTTTCGTACAGTTACTGGGTTATACTCTTTGTTTCATTCGACAGCATCTCATATAATCTAGATGGTCTTAAGAATAAATCAGAGCAGTCAGTATCAATGCACTGAGACGAGAATCCTTCGAGCACTCCGACCCGAAAGTGAGATTCTCTCGTGACATATTCTACTTCTTCATTTCCGAGTTTAATCCAGCTTCACCGTTGGAACCTCCTGAGCCGTTTTCTTTAAGATTTGTTTTGTCATCTGGTGTTTCTCCCTGAATATCTTCTTCAAAGACAGGATCATGTTCGACAGTTTCAAATTTAGTCTTGAAGTCTTCGAGTCCATGGTTACTGCTATTGGAGCGGCGCCGGGCATTGGCAAATGTATAACCATAATCATGTACTTCTTCGCCAGCACGACCCCTTCATTGTCACAGACCATGTCAGCAAGAATAGAGCGGCTAGTTCTAGCTACAAGTATCTCACCAATTGGCCTTTCCGCCGCCATCCTTCTTGGTTTTCTTCGGGTCAGCATCGACAAATCCGCTCTTTGCAAAGTAGCGAGGAAGAGGTTCTTCCCCTGTATGATCCCGGTCATTCAGTTTGTGAGATCGAGTCACTATGGTAGCAATGCAGAATGTGAGCAAAAGGTGAGGAAAGAAAGGCGCGGGTAAGGGGAGCAGCGACAGGCGTGCTAACTTACTTGTAAGAGAGAGTAGTGCTAGATGGTCTTAAATAGTAAGTTGGTAAAGTATTTGAAGTAAAGTGCCTGGAACAAAGTGAAGTTGGAATCTTTTGGGCTGAGGGGGAAGTTAACTAGTAACTAATAGAGGAGGTCGTGATGGGAGTAGTCTTGCACGAGCATTCCGTCACTAACTATGGAGAACATCAGCAGATCACCAATGGACGCGCGGGGTCTTTTACTCCCTAGCCCCGTTGCCCCAAGCCGGGGGTGGAGACAATTTCCCCAGCTGCCAGTGGCGCCTTGGCACGTTGTGGTGTTCCCTTGCAGAAAACCATGGCAATTTTGCAACTTCCTAGCTCCGTGTTCCTCATGGCCACTACGGAGTACAGCAGCCAAATTTTATTTCGAGGGTGATTTGGTTCCTGAGTACGGAGTAGAGGATGGTACTGTGCTATGCGTTTGCCTCCAATTTCTACAGGACGATTATCGTACTCCGTAATTGCCCAGTATTTGAGGATTAGCACACATATCGAAACTCAGTTCCGGTCAGCAGAGAAAATCAAGTGAAGCGTGTATGTATGGGCTAAATATATATGCGTTGAGCGTCCTTCGTTGAATTGGTTGTTTTTCCACTGAGATGCTAAATGTCATTTTACTTGTGTGATGCGTTATAATAGCGATGCAACTTCCCGATGACCAGTGCCTCAACCAGCATATCTTTGCCTGACCATCATCGCCCTCTTCATCCCTTGCGAGACCTCCAAGGTCCATTTGAAGAGTCGATTTTTGAAGCCCTCCATCAGGATGATCCCAAACACCTGCCGCCATTGGACACATTGGCTCGACGCGATCGGCTCCTGCAGGCGGAGAAGTACGAGCGGTACTGCTCTGGAAAGTGGAAACAAAGAGCTGATGAGAAATATCACCCTCTCTGGAAACTGATTGCCCAATTATCGTTTGGCATCCACATTTTAGCAAGAAACGCTGCTCGATCTGAGAGAGGGACTTCGAAACTTCTGCAGGCGCATGTGGAAGAATTCGACGGTTTTCTGCAGAGAACGATGGAAGATTTCGAACTAGCCCTGCAAGACATCCAGATAAGAACCGAACTTCTCCAAATTCCCCTCGGTCACACAGGCATATTCGAATCAATGCTCGAAAATCGAGATTTTAGGCTCTGTGTGACCTGCGGCAAAAGAAACCTTGACCATATGTTGCAACGGACAAATTCATCAGTACGCGATGCCTTAAAAGATATACGGAAAGGAATTGATGGTGTCAACCTTTTGGCAAAATATCTCCAGGGTATAAAGAGCAGTGGATTATATGTGCCTTTGGCGTTTCCAGCGATCCACCAAGCTATGATTGGCAATGCCCAAGGTTGGAAGCATGCCTTGATAAGCCTAGAGGCTAAGGGGCAACATGTGGGGAACTCAATCAGGGCGTTATCGGCCGCGGCTGTGATGCTACAATGCCGAGTCGACTCTGTGGCTATGCGCTATTCAGTATATAGCTCCCGTCTGAAGTTGCGTGTAGGCTATGATTTCTAACAGGAACTAGGCACTATCCCAAGGGCGGCCTCAAAGCAATCCTCCGAGACAAGGACCTACACGTCGAAGACGCTCCCTACATATTCCTTCCTGGGCTTCAAGTTTCAAATCAGGCATTGGAACAAATCCGCGCCCAGCCACAGCCGGTATCCCAACACAATCCCAATGGGAGCAACGTCCAACATTTGCATGTCAACGGCCTTCGTCACAAGGCCTGTCTGCCCGGCAGGGAAGGGAAATCCCTAAAGTCAATGCTTCCTTAATCTCGTCAGTTGTTGAATTGATATTCTGTGATATCAGTCTCCAACCACGGCACAAAATAGAACCCGGAACGTTGCAAGATCAAATTTCAGAGACAAAACGAGATGCGGACGGATATAGATATTCCGATAACCACGAAAACAATAATCAGCTGGAGAGGGTACGCCACAACAATCCCGCCAAAAGCCGCACATCGGACTCAGATATCAACTTCCAATCGTTTCCTGGAAAATCAACGGCTTCCTTCCATACTTCAACATCTCAAAACAAGAGCTTACTGCAAAAGGCAAAGCACATGTTCAGCTGGCTGCTAACTCAAGGCCATAAAGAAAAATCGACTGAAATTGCATGTGACATGGCAGCGGCCTCGCGAAAAGGCTTTGAATTGCGGTTTTCAGAACCCTACTCTTGGCGAGGTGATCCCGAAATACTTAGCTGGAATGCTTCCGATGACCTCCCAAGACTTCCGACATTGGTGGATTTTGGTCTGAGCCATGCAAGAATCGATCATGATAGCGCTGCGTTACCGGTCGAAGGAACCAATCGGGAAATTACAGCTCTGCCACTGATCAAATGACCAGGTTACCTTTTTTTTTTCCATTTGAGAAACTTGCTTGCGGGTTTCGAACATGCACACTTTACAAAAGGCCCTGAATTAGGCTTTGATGTAGGACCTATAGTGATAAATAAACCTATTCTAGAGCTATAAACTGAATAATTTGCAGTGGTTAAACACTTGATAATGAAGCCTATCCTAACCAGCCTGTCCAATCTTTCCGATTACTCCTCAGCATGTCGGTATTGGTGTAGAGCCAACAGGGAACCATTGCTGTAAATTTACTCTCTGACAGAAGATGTTTGTGACTCAACGCAAGCCTGATAACTAGGAAAAATATGATATGAAGATACATCTAGTACTTGATGGTATTTATAACCTGCTTTTTGTCCCCCAAAAAAAAAGCAAGCTCGATGTTCAATGGAAAGAACAACGGGCCTCTATTTCTCCACGCTGCTTTATCACAAACAGCCTGATCCTAACAGAACTCACTCTGAAGGTTCCTGAGCCCGAAAGTTCGAGGTAATATAACGTATATCAATCAGCCCATTGCGTGGCTAGAATTTCCAATTCCCGTCAGTGACTAAATCTAACATATGGATACGGTCTGGCCTACCGGGGTAAATTGCCGAAGCTTTACTCCAGCCTCTTTGAGTATAGCAGCAGTCTTTGACAGATATGAGCAAGATATCAAAATGATCTGGGTAAAAACGGACCTCTCTGTCCATATCATAGCCTTGAGAGTACACCACCTCTGATATACCTAACTGTGCTATCTTTACACTACATGTAAGGCAAGGGCACCTGTTTAAGCATGTTAGCTGAACGATACCAAGTGAAGCTTCTGAGAACCGGTCACGTACGTATTGCAATATAAAATACAACCTTCACCTATTCGTTGGCGCCCCGCTTCTAAGAGAGCATTTTCTTCGGCATGTAGGCAGAGACAAGTAGACAAAGCTTGACCGGTTTGTTGGCCAAGGTTGCATCGAGGACCTGGGGATTTAGCTGGGTATGTGTATATTTGGGGACAGGAAGTACGACATACACCCTCCTTCGTTGCAATTTCTGGTATGTCTTGCCGTGCCATTGTAGCCAGTGCTCATGACTCGCTTATCCTTCACAAGAACACAACCAACACGCCGTTTCATGCAGTTACTCCTCTGGGCAGCTAGTGAGGCTAACTGCATGAAGTATTGGTCCCAGCTAGGCCGGAGTCGTTGGTGATTCAGTATGTCTAGGGTTTCCAGGGCCGCATACAGCTCATGTAGTGAGGACGACGCGTTGAATAGACGGATGTGGGCGCGGTTCTCCTGATAAACGATTCCATTTATTTGCTGATATTGACACTGATCATTCAAAAGTACGAATCTTTCAAGGTCTGGTGGCTCCAATTGCTTCCTCCAACATCTAAATAACCATTAATTTCAATACTACCAGGGACCAGATTGCAAAAACAAAACCTATCTGTGAAACGACGCCAGCGTAGGGTAATTGGAGCATCAATGCTCACCAGCAAGAAAAAGGGTCGCAGGAGAAGCTTTTCAAGAAGACTCTCGTTTGATAGGTCTGTTATTACCCAGTGTTCTTGCCATCTAGTTGTGACAAAGTGAACCAGGTCATCAGTTGTCTGGAACAATTGTGAGGGCAATTCGGTATTGCCACTGCTTGGAATCTGCATCTGATCACCTGCATCAAGCTGAGCAAAGTGACAAGCTTCTGTTTCTAACTCAAGAAGCTTAAAATCATGATTTTGGACGAGGTATTTTGCAACAGAGTGCTTCCCCGCACAAATGCCTAAGTTTTCATGTCAGTTCATTTCCCTCTGGAAGTATTGCGCAAAGGAACGAGCATCAACCTCCACACAAGCCTACTAGCATGCTGAAATAACAAGTTGATTTCTTAAAGGCCAGAAACCTAGTTATAGTATTCCCATGCAAACAACAGACCTAGTGATGTGGCTGGAGGATTATTTTATGCCTTCACAGCTGGAAAGGCAGGAGCAAATTTGTGGAGAACAAAAGCAAATCTGTTGGACACCCCACCAAGATTTAAAATGTTGTTACGGAGAACTCCAGAAGCCTCGAGCATTTTGGCATCTTTGGCCTCTAGGGAATCCCATACCTAACTAGTGACCTCTCGGTCTCTTGATCAAAACAGCGCACTCCACAGACATCCTCAATGGTCTACACCTCATACATTTCATACCAACACATTACAATGAGGCCATTCCTCTTGTTTCTGCTCAGTGTTAGCTATGCTGTGGTGCAAACTCTGGCAAGTGGCGTTGACAAGTTCAGCCAGTTCCAGTCTCTAGCCAAGTCCTTACCACTTCAACTGGATGATACAAGCTACAATGATATTGTCTCCAGCCCTCGCGATTACCACGCAGCGATTCTTCTTACAGCAGTGGAGCCTCGCTATGGATGCCAATTATGTCGAGACTTACAACCAGAATGGGACTTGTTAGCCAAAAGCTGGAACAAAGCTCCTGCTCGTTCGACTAGATTACTCTTTGGCACACTTGATTTTGACCAAGGCAAAACTGTTTTCCAGAAGGTAAATGGCCATCATACGGGGATGGATAACATTGCTAAACTCAAGCCATAGCTTATGCTTCAAACCGCCCCTGTCTTACTTCTCTTCCCTCCAACTGTTGGACCCACGGCCAAACTTGAGGATTCGCCTAAGCGCTATGACTTTAATGGGTGAGTTACGATATGTGACCTCTACTTTTGTGTCAATTTGAGTATTGTTCTAATTTACCGTAGACCGATTTCTGCAGACCAACTGTACACGTGGATGAGCCGCCACCTTCCAGAGGGTCCGAAGCTGGATATAGTGCGCCCTGTTAACTACACTCGAGCCCTTGGAATTACCACTTTGCTGCTTTTCCTTATTTCAATCGTTACCATCTTATCCCCATACATCTTGCCATTCTTACGAAACCGGAACGTTTGGGCTGCTGTGAGCTTGATCACACTCCTACTTTTTACAAGCGGCCATATGTTCAATCATATTCGAAAGGTTCCATATGTAGCGGGAGATGGCAAGGGTGGTATAACTTATTTTGCCGGGGGGTTTTCGAACCAGTATGGACTGGAAAGCCAAATTGTTGCTGCAATCTGTAAGTGCCCATTCCATATCGGCATGGGGATATGCTTGCTAATTTCATCCTATAAAAGATGGGCTTTTATCCTTCACAGTGATAGCATTAGCTGTCAAAATACCCCGAATTGCTGATGCTAAAACACAGCAGGCAAGTCTTGTTGTTTGGAGCATTATCCTCTTGGGAATGTACAGCTTTCTCATGAGTATTTTCCGAACTAAAAGTGGAGGTTATCCATTTTTCCTTCCACCATTTTAATATACAAAGGTCTAAGGCTATTGGTAAATGTCAATAAAGAGATACTATAGGAGGTATAACAACTGCAGAAACTTTGCATATTTTACTTTTTGATCTGAACTCAAACTAGATACAATGAGGAGGAAAATCTTATGCCAGTTAGATAGCTCTAAATCAAAGAATACTAAGATGATCTCTAGCAGAAGAGCAGAAGACGAAAAGTTCTTATTATAAGAGTATTAATTTGGATATCCATTTTGAAAGGTATAATAGAAATAATAAAGAAAAGAAAAGAAATTCTAAGGCTTCTTAAGTGAATGTTCAAGTAAATGATCTTTCACCATGATTGTGTACGCCAGTGGCCTGTGTGGAACGCATCCTGTAGGCTAAAGCTTCCATATCATTGTCGTATAGGTCGTCAATCGGCTGCACTCACTCACTACGAAGAATTGTTATTTGCTGATTTTGGAATCTGACCGGTTTGGCAAGCTTGTGGTGGAATAATGTTTCCTGAAATTGGTTGGAGGCGCAATCAGTCGCGGTTGAGGATCTGCAGCAGGTCTAGAACTTGTATTTGGTGGAGGACATGGAGTGGGTTGAACAGATTCATTAGAGGGACCTGCCTTGTCAACGGTCCCTTCCTCATCCGGGAGTGGGGTAGTTGGTTGTATGTCATGGGCCGCGCGTCCCAGTTCGGAGTTGGCACTTAGGTCAGTTTTGAAAAAGTTGGAAGAAACGGGTAGGCAGGAGTAACAGTCGAAGAGCTGGAATGGATATCCATGGGATCAAGCTGACCATAAGTCAGTCCCGGTGAAGAGGGTAGGGAATAAGTTGTTTGAGTAGTGGGCAAAACAGCCTTTTGCACTGGTAAATCTAGAAACATAGTAAAGGAAGATCCACTCGCTGCGGACCACGCAGAAATCTGTCAAGCTAGGTCTGGAATTCGCTTTCATTTGAGTGCGGGGCAGTTTCTGACTATAGAACCATGTATGCTGAGTCGAGCAATCCTTGACGGTCCTTGTCTGACTCCTGGAGGAAAATGGCCTCAGCACATCCGAAAACACGAGCTGATGCCAATGGTAATAAATCCTCTAGTTCGCCTATACGAAAAGAATTTTTGTAGAGTAGGAGGACAAACGCGTCATCTTCCAGGCAATTTTGGCATATCGGTTCTTGGAGTCGGCGAAACCTGTCTGAGATTTCGTAGTGACTTCAATCAGTGGATTCTTAGAGGCGTCCATGTTTCGGCGAGTTGGAATAAGGCTTGTTGAAAAATCCTAAGTCCAACGTCGTGATCAAATTGTGGGATTTGAGCGATTCGTAAGGGTACCTACCCCCTGAGAATCGCTAAAATACGCGTTTTTCGAAAACTTTCAATGGAATAAGTGAGTAGATATGTATAATGTCAGATAGAGGGCAATGGAGACGTGTTAGAGAAGTGTTGAAGTAGGGTGGAAGAGTAGAGGAGGAAAAAGTGAGTGAGGTTGAAATGGAAGCGGGGTAGAACGTCCGCTAGTTAACTGGACTATCATGTGACTCGTGGTGTCGTGGATTTTCGATCTCGCGCGGTTTGAATTGCTTCCCTCAACTCCATCACCAACTCCACTCTCATCTTTTTCAAAGATTCGCCCGAGATCCACAGTGCTACTTGCATCTACTGTTCTGTACTCAGCCTGCTCATTGAAGATTATCCGGACATTCTACTTTAATGTCTTAAATTACCTATACATGCCTATGGCTCAACCTGAGAACCCACTTCTCGGATCCAATTCTTTGAACAGTACAGTTGGCAGTATTTAATGGCAATGGTAATGAGGTCTCTGCCAAAACCTCCAATCTTTCATTCTATGACTTCTTCCATGATTCAATGGGGGCCTCTCAGTACCAGTCCATTAAAGGGTTTATTGAACAAGTATGGGAACATAGTTTAGATCAGTTTGGCTTTCCGGAATTCAAGAGCAAATGGACATGAAATATGCTATTGTATGTAATACCTAAGAGGCTGAATTCATCATAGTTATCTGGCTGGTATAGAAATTCACTCTTTCTCATTGCATCTTGTTCAAGTTTGTATCAGAGCTGCTAAATTTACAAATTATTGTTTACATAAATAAGTTGCCAGCTGTGCAGTAATTACTTAGAACCTAGGAAATGAAAATTATGTGAAAGAAACAAACTGCATTCCCTATCAGGGTTCCAAACAAGTTCATGGACTATATAACTCTTTTGGGCCCAGCAACAAGCACAGTTGCACTGTTGAGGCACTATATCAGAGAATATCTATGCAGGCTTTCTGCGGCGCTTCAAGGGAGAGAAATGTTGTGTCTGGACCTCAAAGCCCCCGGGTCTTTTGAAGATCTCAAGGTCATCGCCTGAGTCAAACAGCGCTCGTTCGCGTTTTATCCCCAGCACTCGCCGTTTCTTTACAGCGCCTCTGTCTCCGCCAGGAACTGCGAGGTGTGACTGTTTACCGGCCGATTGTAAACTAAAGCTCTCCTTCTCTATCCTTCCTGACTCCTGACAGCTCTTGTTCAAGGCCTGTTGCTCACCTCCTTTTAGGGTTGTACGAACTGTAGGCTCTTGAGTTGTCGTGTCAGGAACATCAGTAGAACTGACCACCCCATGATACCTCGACGCCATTCTCTGTTCTCTAGAACCAGTGCTGTAGTCGGGGTCATCTGAGGTCATATGCACGTTGTTATCAATATTGGATCGGTTAAGAAAAGGCGTAACAGAAAATAATGATTTATCGCCTGGAAGTGCCGAGGGGTGTTTCGTCTTGTGATCTCGTCTTTGTTCCCCGGGGGTCGCGAGTGTCAGCGGCTCGCGGTTTGCATAACTCGCTATTGGTCCTTGACGCTTCTTGTCCTTGGGGGCTGGCAGATTGTTGTTTGGTCGTTCATTGTTTGATACAGCTTCAACCGGAGGATGCTGTTCTCCCCCATGGGCAAGACATAATCTGACTTTAAGTTCACTTAGTTCTTTCTCAAGAATTGTGCATTTGTCGATTTGTACTTTCAGCTTCTGCTCTAGGCTTTCGTTGAAATGATTGTGAGCAACGTTGCCATCGAGAGAAGTTGAGGCTCCATTCAATGTTGAATGCGTATGATTGACGACCAGTCTTTGGGGCCGCGTCTCAATCTTCGAAAACCCGGTTTGGTTCTCTGATGCCTTGTTTTTGGATAGTGTTCTCTGATGGGAAACCTTTTGGAAGCGAAGCTAGAATGAGTTCAACTTCCATGTCAGAAATCTCTCACATCCTTGATGAGCTCCATGGAGTAATGCTTATTCCTAGAGTACTGGGTCTTGCAAAACTTGTGGAGGCTGGAAAGCTCACCTTGAAAGTTTTTAATTCTTGTGATTGTGCTTGAATGATACTTTCCAGTTGCACAAGTCCAGATTGGGCATGTTGTAACTGTTGTTCAGTATCAAAAAGTTGTACTTGTGTATGTTGAAGCTCACAGGTCATATCCTCAAGTTTTCCCAGTAATATCTTGTTCTCATCTTCTGCAAGTAGCTTAGATGTATCGCAAAGACGGCACCTTTCTCTAATGATAACAGCTGTTGTCTGGTCTACTGCTTTCTCATATGCCTGTTCAAGTGTTGATAGAGAAGGAGGCAAAGCATGCTACATCAGGGAGTCAGCAAGGATAACCAGGGGGAAAGGCTGGTCCTCTCACCTTATGCTGACTGGTTTTATTATCTTGTTGCGCCATCTCTGCATATGAGAACTTTCAAAAGACTTAATAATGTACCACAGTTAGGGCCAAAACATTCCTGAGTCTTCTGCGAACGCTATGTCTGAAATGGAACAGGAGGATGCTTGACATTCTCAAGCTAATGGAAAATGGATTTAAGCTATATACAGGTATGGGTCATGTGAAGAGGTAGCTGGATTTGTTAGTGCACCCTAACTCTTTTGGATTTAGCACGCATGTGATGAAGATAGCATTTCTGGGTCATAGTTTATCCAATGGAATTCTGAATCAGACTGATCTTCTTTACTAGAATCTTGGACCCCTGTCTCCTTGAAGTAATGATAATTATGCATGCTTGTTACTTGTATACTTGCTGAGTGTTCCAACAGATTATAAGCTTCTTTGTAGTTTTTGCTGTTCAAAAAGCTGCAATTATTGCATTAGAAAATCTAAATTACTTTAAATTGTAATTTGTGTTATTCAAGTCTTTTATCTTTATTTGTGATATTGAAGTGGAGAATTGTGGAAAGACACATGTTCTGTGATATAAGTGCCTCAGCTGTGATGGCAGTAAGATGATGAATATGTGATTGTTAGAATCACACCCTTGGTTTCTGAATTTCTCTGACCACAGATTCCAAATTCCTCCAATCTCAGAACATCTAATCTTCCACTTCCAAAAGATATCTCTTTCTGCATTCAGAACATGGCAAAATTCTTTTATTATGAAAAATCTGCATGTAGCATCAACTGCTCAATCTCATTGAACATGTTTGCTAATTCTACAGAGATCAAAGAGAAATGCATACAGATTGCAGAAGATGACAGAATCTTATTATTCTCTATTAAGACTCATTGCTTTTCATTGAAGATTGTTGCTTTCTATTGAGAATGAAGAAAGAGATCTCTGTGAGTTGGAAGATTGAGAAGAAATTGATTGAATACATAAGAATTCTTCTTCTCTTACTCTGTTCCTAGAGATCAACTTAGTATTCTTTAGATTTAGAACTATCTAGTTAGCATAGAAGTTCTTTCTCTTCATCACATCTAGTTCAAGTTCATATCATAATACTAAGTTTACCATTATTTTACATTCTTTGGAGATTTTTGATTAAAATCTTGAAGTTCACAGACAGACTCTTTGATAAATCAACTTAGAAATCTCATCAACAAGATTTGATCTTCTTCTTTCTTTCTCTCACAAACAAGATTAATCAGACAAAACTCTCTTATCTTCAAAGCCAAAGATGAAACAACAATCACAGACAAGTAATACTGTTTCAGTTCAGAAGCAGTCACAATCTCAGTCAGATATCTGAAAAACAAGATGAAAATATCTTATTCTTAATGAAAATAACATAAATGTGCAACAATCTGTGTCTTGAGAACTTTTTCATGCTGTCTATGAGACAGATTGTGAACAACTTCATGATCAAATTGCAGCAGCAATGAACAGCATTCAAAGTTATATTAAGCAGTTTCAAGAAGTCCAAGCACAGCAAGCTTAGCAAATGACTGTCTTACAACAGCAGATAACAGCTATAACTTTCAAACAAGAAAATCTTCAGCAAATAATC
>LJPI01001966.1:0-16687 GCA_001430955.1 Chrysosporium queenslandicum | reverse complement strand
TATATGGATGAATGGTGGGCAAAGGCCACCCGGGCCGGGGAAAGAAAGAACCCCAGTTATCTCAACCACCACCAGGTCAAATCAAATGAAATTTGGGAGAATAGTCAAGGAAGTAAAGAGCTTTCAAATGGCTTTGGTTTTGTTTAATTTGACCAAGAATTGACTGAGTTGTGGTTCTGTGCTGTGTAGTGATAACGGAGTGGGGAAGAAAGGATGGATGCTTGTTGATAATGGGAATAGAAGTTGCAGTTGCAACAGATAGTTAGATGTCAGTTCTAAGCAATAAAGGGAGTCCAATTACATTATATATGTTCATACTACTCCAATGCCAATACTGACTTGTGGTTGTAAGCTATTTTTGGAAGGGTTTTGATAGCTAGGCCTAGCTAGTCATCTCAGAATCAGCCACGGCGGCTAAAATGAGTGCCATCTCCAGCTTTTCTTTGTTCTATAAATAGTTATACAGAGTAGACTCTGTATCATGACCTTGCTTGAATCACAGGCAATCCCACCCATCCAATCAATCAAGATATCCACACTTTTGGCCCCAAAATAGATGCCAGGATCGTTGCCCCAACCCTGTCACACATCTTTTGTGTGTGGACTATGTTCTAATTACAACTGTTCCATCATAGCATGGCGAGATGCCCCTGGAGACTGTGGCTCATAATCGAGCACATTTAGAAGATTCCACCTATCCTGTCCATGCATTACGCGCCGGTAGCATGATAGGGATGATGATAATGGTAGCTCTAGGGTGATGGTTCACTCGCGGCAATGGCATAAAGCCATTGATGAATCCCTCCAACATTCCTCCCATAACTTCATTCCTATCTGTCGCTGATTACATCGTGCTGCCTTGACAATCAGAAAAACCACACTTCCGTCTCAATTAATATTGCATCGATTCCCACCCGTCTAATATGGCGCAGTATTATTCTGGTGCCGATGTCTTGGAAGAAGCGCTTCCCAAAATCCTTACCCGAAAGGGTTTCCGGACAACGAGTAGCGCCTGGCACGCAGGCTTTTTCGTCGCAAAACTGCGCATTTGGGACATTAGGAAGGAAGTTCTCGATTGGCTCCCCTCGAACCGCTTGAGCAAAGCACCCTTGTCTATCCGTGCGCTTCGAACGCGAGAGCAGGTTGGTTGTCTTGACCATGAGCATTACCTTTGCGGTGACGAGCAATCCGTCTGTGGCCGTTATGCCCAAAATGCCCTGGCTCCTACAAGCGCAGTTGCGTTTCAAAACCACATTGAGATCCGTTTTGGCGATCACAAGGTGTGTAAAGAGGCTAAAGATCGCGATCTTTCTAAATACATCCCCGATTTCGTCGGGGCTTTCTGTCCGGCTGCAAACGCGGATGAGCTAGAGGCTCTCTCCGCGGACGTGGTGCCTGAGATGAGAATTGTGGGCGAAGCGAAAACGCCATGGAACCATAATTTACAATCCTGCTGGAATTTTTACAAGGTGAAGGAGGAAGATGATCTTAGGCAAGCTCTAGGTATATTCCTTTCCCTATTCCCCTGGAATTGGCGACGGCTAGTAACAATGCTTTCTTTCTCTCTTTTAGGTCAAATTGCTTCATACATGCATCGATTTAAAATGAGATTCGGCTTCTTGACAACATATGACGATACCATATTTCTCGAGCAGACTATGTCTGACAAGGGAGAGCCAATGCTGCTGGTTACAGAGCCCATCGAAGCAGCATATAAAGGCAGCAAAGATACTGTCTCGGTTCGTCAATGCCTCTATTACCTGCTGTCAACAATCACACAAAAGGGAAACCATAGGTTTGATAATACTCTTCCGTTCTCGGAATGGTTCAACATGAGGCTTCAGGCCAAAGGCTTTGACGCCCCCCTGACTCCCATGGCCCGGCCCCCACTAAATCCCGTTTATCAGATGACTCCTTCTGGCAATGTAGAGTTATCTATTTTTGATCCAGTACGACTACACAGGGATGGTGAAGGGTTCAAGGCAACGATCATTTTCCAAAAACACCATATCCGTGGGTGGGGTACTAGTAGCATGTTTGTTGAAGTTAATGGGAACATATTGAACGTCATCATCGATGATGACGGTTCGAACAGCGATAGCGGTGATGGGGCTGAATCCGGTTCCCTCCGCACATTGCCGCAAAAAGCTGCTAAGAAGACTATCAGGTTCGACAATGATGCCAAAGATGGAGTATTCCCAAGAAAAGGGCCACTGCTTGAGGAACTTAAGCGAGCAAGAGAGACCTCCCGGTATGAGGAACATCCCGAGTTAGAACGTTGGCCAGACCGCGGCATTTCCCAAGGGCGAACCCAAATTGCCCATGAGGACGAGAACGAAGAGGACGATGAAGAAGACTATTCGCAGTTTTCACCGGACATCTTACAATCACCGTCACCAGCTCTAGGAGCCATCCCTAGCCGTGGAAGCGTTTCATTGCATCGACCGGATGAACGTACCTTTGCATCCTCAAGAGCAATGCAGCAACTGCCGCATCGCCACAAGAACCCCGCGACAGCCAAGCCGCCTGAGGAAGGAAGGAGGCTTCGTTCCTCGAATAAACCCTCAGAACCGCCAAAGAAGGGAGATCACGATAGCAGTAAGAAGCCTCCAGGAGCCGGCTCTCGTTTTGGACGCAGTTCGAGGAAAAGTTAAGGGAAAGGAAACCAAGGGGGAAGTGCGGATAGTGGCAAAATAGTGGTCAACCCCTTGGATGTTAAATCTTCCACATCTGCATTGCTGCTAGCTATCGACAGAAGCAAGGAGGTAGAATTCATTAGCACCTCACTGTGTCCCCAATATTATCCACTTCAGTCCCTCGTCTGATGCCACTAAATCCTGATTTCATTTTCAGGAAGCACCATTCCACTTTTGTAAACATTCTGAATTCAACAACTTTTCAAGGCCGCTATTACTCTGTACATGCGATGAGGCGTCCGTATCAGGCGTCTTCATGACCCTACTACAGCTCGAAGAGCTACCTGTGGAGTTCAGCATACTCTGGCCTCTGCTGAGTCCGCGGCTCTGCAAGGCCTGGGTAGTGTCAGTAACTTTACCATAGTGTAGATAGCCAAACTTTTAAGCTCACAACTTAGAGGCCCTGGCCTTGGGCTCAAGGCCCACAAAACAATGGAATCAATGCATGTAGAAGCGATGTAGAGGTAGTGGGAACAGGGGGCTCAGTGGGACTGGGGCAGGATTGGGGGTTAATCCCAAATCCGGGCCAGCAAAGGGAGCCTGTGAGAGTAGAACCAGTCGCATAGCGCCGTACGGCGTACGGGATGCACACGCCGACTTAGTGAATAAATAAATAAATAAATCTGTACACACACTCCGCATTTATTATATTATCAGAAATATCTCTAGTGGAGTTCCACAAAATACAGATGAGCAGGGTCAGCTTTGACGGCCAGATGGCAAAGGAGTTGCTACTTGTTTCCAATGAATTGGTGAGTACTTACCACTTGGTATTGGTCACTTTTGTTATCCAGATATTGCCAACAGTTCCTGAAAATGGAGAACAGTTGTCTCCCCAGTTGAAAAAAAAATGGAGTCGCGGGGAATCGAACCCCGGACCTCTCCCATGCTAAGGGAATATTATACCACTAAACCACGACCCCTTGTTAGAAATCTAACTCTAGATCTATAATCTATGTTCGCCGTATGATTCAAAATTCCCACAAACCAACCCATTCGCTATCAAGGATTCCACTTTGGAAGTGTTTGACAGTTGACAGTTGACAGCATAAGCTTGCTTAACCATATCGCTACCAGGCACCCTTCTATTGCTAATCCTACCAAGGTTAAATAAATGATTATCTCACTTGGCGCCACAGCTCCCGCTCTAATCTTAAACTTTTGTTACAGCTAGAATCGCAGCCTGGTTTTAAGTTGAGCTCTCATACCAGTTTGCCAGGACTCGCAGTTTGCCCGCTGCCGCTTGTTGAAGTCGCAAGAGAACATCCTGGGCAGGAAGATCAAAATTTCCTTTGTTTTCAGTTTTCGTTTTCGTGAGCTGTAAAAGGCGTAAAGTACTCTGACAAAATGTTAGTATCGGTCAATTTCACAGGAACGCCCAAAAGGACGGACAAACAAGTTGTAAGTTACCTTATTTAGACCATAGTATCCTCTAATATAATCATCGCAGAGCTCAATACTTCGGCAAAAGCGTCTAATAGACTCAGCTAGGGTTCTAAGACATGCTTCCGAGCTGTCTGACGACATTGTTGACATGTATAGCACCTCGCCCAGTCTAGCATGTATCTAGCGATGGTATTGTCAATAGGCGGATTTAATAGCACCTGGAGGGTTCGACGTACATTCCACGCATTCGGAGAGATCAGAAGAGCCTCCTCGAGACAAAAGGCAGCTTGCGCATTCAAGCCCTGACCTTGATAGAGACTCGAAAGTTCGCACCATGCATCTGCGTCCGTCGGAAACGCATCGAGAAACTCAACTAGAGCAGAAATTGCTTCGATAGGACGGGACATAGAACGCAATAGTGCAGACCGACGTTTCAATATAGGCTGCAAGAATTGTACTTAGAGGTCTGAGGATTTTTCTAATGCAAAGATGGGCTGCCTCTAACGAACCACATTCACAGGGTTATCCTTCAATACAGCATCGTAACCTTTTAGTATATTCTCCAGAGCTTGCTGATTTTCAGCGAGTGCTTCCTCATAGAGGCCTCGTAGCCCCATTACTCGTTCATTTGCAGGTCCAAATCGACGCGTTATGCGATTTAAGCACTCCAAAGCGGACTTATCATCTCCAGTTGCCAAGCAGACCAGTAACAGGTTCTCATAGTTCCCCCACAACTCTGGTGTTTCCGATTGTGTAAAGAGTGATAGTGGGAATTGAGTTGAGCGTGGCAGCGAGTTGCGAAAGAATGCCGGTGCTTGCTGCGAAAGGGCCAACAAATCGTGGTTATCTGATGAGCTCAATTTGATCACTGGAGGAGCAGAAGGGAAACTCATGACGGCGTGGATTCTGGTCTATTTGATAATGATATATCGACCAACTTATCAGAATGTTCCCTTACAGATTGAGTCAGGAGCTCCGAAGTATTTCCAAATAGGTAAAAAAATACTCCGTACTTTGTACAGTACATACATGTTGCGATGTCAGGCAGCTAAACCTGATCTGGCACAAGCTTACATAACTAACTAATAACTGTTGGCATGCTGCAGTAAGTTACGGAATACAAGCGGTTAGGAGATTCAGCACCTTTTCCATACTGGCCAGATTATATTCCAAGGTTCCAGCCCACTGTTGTGACAAAGGCTATCACAATGGCAAACAATCTTGAGAGACAATTTCATGAGAATTTGGTTCAGGTACGTCCACTGCAGGCATGCTCTACATGTCCCTTTTTGATTGACAAGTTGAACTCCACAGGCTTTCGCCGATCTTGCAGAGTAAGAACTACCTTCTGGTTCTGGAGCACTCAAGTCTATACCCAGATTCCATGGCAGGCAGTCTAGTTAATTGCAGCTAAATCCAGGGGCGAACAAACAGCACTAGCACTTGAGAATCGCCTTTCTGATTTGGAAAAGAAAATCGAATCTCTGCTTGCAGCGACAGAGACGAGCCAAAGTACAAAAGCTGGGCAATCCCAACCTGGTGACTGCGCGACGGATTTGAACAATAGCAGATGCGAGCAAAGTACTCGATTTTACAATCAGTCGGCAGATTCGAATAAAGATTCGAGATGAAATTTCCCTTCGGCGTCTTTGACCACAACACCCACTTCGGTTACGATAGCATCGATTAAAGAAGCGGGAGTTACATCGAATGCTGGGTTCCACACCTGGATCCCATCCGCTGCAACTTTTATTGTCTCCATCGCAAATTTCCCACACTCGTCACCGCATTCACGTGGTCCTCGGATTCGTGTGACCTCGTGATGGGGGCGTTCTTCGATAACGATGTCAGCTCCTGTTTTTGTATCCATGTCGATAGTTGTTCGGGGCGCTGCAACCACGAATTTCACATTATGATGTTTCGCTAGAATGGCCAACATATAGGTTCCGATTTTGTTTGCGGTATCTCCATTGGATGCGACCCGGTCTGCCCCCACAACGATGGCTGCCATATCTCTCCCTAGTTTTGCGAGGAGTTGCCCTGTCATTGAATCTGTTATTAGAGTAGAGGGGATTTGATCATTGACCAGCTCATAGGCAGTCAACCGTGCCCCTTGATTGTACGGACGGGTCTCTGTGCAATAAGCATGGGACAGCTGAGCTCTCTCGTGAAGGCGGCGAACGATGCCAAGTGCAGTTCCGTATCCGGCAGTGGCTAAGGATCTGTTGTGTGTAATAGCCTGTAATTAGCGCAACCCTCGGATGTTCACACCTGCTCTTTCGGAACCTAGCCTCTCGTGAGACTTACCCCGTGTTGCAATGTGTCAATATGCAAAGCTTGGAGCCTTCAAGTCCAGCGGCGGAGTTTGCGACAATCCACTTGGCGCCATGTTCCCCAATTGACTTATTAGCAGCCACATCATCAACCAGCATTGCCTCTGCATGCTCTATGAAAACTGTTGCAATCTCTTCTCCTGAGCAGGCAGTTGTGCTGGTTCTCTCCACCAGTAAAGATTTCATCTTTCCCGCAGCATCACTCAAATTTACAGCAGTTGGTCTACTGCTGACAAGATAGTCCAATTTTTCTTGAATGTATACCATGACATCCTCACCGTGCCTCGATAGTTTCCCCTGAGCCATCAAATTTGTCACTTCCACAGCCAGAGAGAGCATAGCTACAATTGCTATTGCGGGTGCCCCTCGCACATGCATTTCCTTAATCGCATGCCATCCATCTTCTGCGGAATTAACACGGATATAATGCGTGACATGAGGAAGCTGAAGTTGGTCAATGATTGAAAGATGGCCCCGCTGGTACCTAATAGCCTCCAGTGTAGACACCATACTGGGCAATGAGAATCAGAGGAAACAAAACTCAAAAGAATCTCGAGGAGGATGAGGATGTTATCAGTCACTGTCTTGAACCATTGATTGCTGCAAAGAGTTGTTGATGGTTGAAAATTTGCTTTATGGCTCTGTGATTGGCTCGCAAAAGTGAAAGTAGTGCCCCTCACCAAGAACAGCTACATCACCAATTGATATCAATCAAATCATGCATACACAGTACCAGCGATGCATGCATCGAAACTGCCACAAAGAATAGTTAGTGTAGTTTGGAGGTCTTGAGTACTATACTACAGACATGATTTTATTTTTTCCAGAATCAACCATCGCACCCTACAGCCAAAATAGGACCCAGAAACTGTTTCAGAAAAATTCGAGAGTATTTAAGAAAATATCGTAATTCACAGATATCATCAAGATCATCAATGTCTCCACCTGGGATATGAGAAACCAATCCTGATATATTCCAGGAGGAAAAAGCCATATCCCCTGAAGTAGTACTGCCGAAAGAGCTTCCTAAGCAACAATCAGATGGGTTAGACAGACCAAGAGGATGAAATGTCACAGATTGTTCATCCTCATAATAACCCTGTCTTACTACCTCCAAAGAGGTAGTTGTTAGGTTCGAAAGTTGCATTAGAATGGTCGAAGTCAATGGAGCTCAAACTGGCATCACATGGGAGCACATGCTCCATCATGCTGTTGTACTACTTCAGGCTTTTTTCCCACTTTTAAAGCCCGTATTTGTCTCGCCCGAGGCCCAATCATCCACTTGGCAAATGTGCCTGGAATTGGCGGAGGTCGAGGCTTTTTGGGGACTGCGGGTGGAGGAGGTGGTTCTCCATCTATTTCGGGGGCTAAGGATAAAGCTGTTAGCGAGTGGGCCCACTGACTAGAGGGCCACCCCGTTATACGGGCGTGAGAGCTAGACCAGATGAAGGAAGGAATCTTGGCTTACCTCCGTTCTCAGGGAGTGAAATGACCTCGATCATAGGCGGCTCTTCAGGCTCGGGCGGTGGCGGAGGTGGATCTGGCTCCTTTGGTGGCTCGGGTATCGGCCACATGTGCATCGTTATCGTCCAGTCTGGTTCCACAACCGTCTCCCATACTTGTGGGAGAATAATATCTCCGTTGGGACCGACCAGGTCATAATGGCCTTCCGCAACATGCTGGCCGATGACATCCACGTGGAGAAATGCTTGGCGAATCAGCTCCTCCATGCCCTGAATAAGGATGTTAGACTCATTTCATCAAGTTTGCGAATCGGACATGGAACTCCACCTACTTGCCATGTGTTGCACAAGTGGAAGGGGAAACTGAACTTTCTTCCAACGGCGTCTTTGAATTTTACAGGTTTTTTCTTCTCAGGAGGGGGCTTATTCGCCGCCGCTGTGGCAGCAGCGACAGCTTCGGCAGTCTTAATATTTGCTGCTTCAGTAGCGGCAGCAGCTGCTTCAGCGGCCGCCTCTGCGATGGCGATAGCTGCCGCCTCCTCGGCGGCCTTTTTGGCTTTGGCAGCTTCTTCGGCAGCCATCTCTTCGGCTTCTGCTTTTAGCCTCTCAGCCTCTGCTTTTGCTTCCGCCTTTAGTTTCTCCGCTTCGGCCTGAGCCTCTGCCTTGGCGATTGCTGTGGCTCTTGCAGCGGCTTCTTCAGCAATTTTCTTCTCGGCAGCGGCACGCTCCTCAGCAGCCGCCTTTTCGCGGGCGGCCTTCTCTAGAGCCGCTTCCCTGGCCGCTTCCCTGGCTTCTCGCTCCATCCTCTCGTCAATTATAAGTTTCTCAAGCCTTGCAATAGCTTCATCTTTAGGATCTGGTTGTGGAGGAGCAGGCGGAGGCGGGGGTGGCGGGGTTTTTTCTTTCTCTGGCGGCGGCTGTGGTTGTGGCGGCGGAGGAGAAGGGATAGGATGGTAAGGATTGAAGAAACGATGGTGCATCATCTCGGGAGGAAAACCATAGTGCTGACCATAGTGGTGGAAGTATGCAGAATGTGGATGAAATGGCACAATGTCTGGCGACACAAATGGGGGCCCCGGAAATTGGCTGTTGAGGCGGTGAGGAACTGGGTGCGCAAGGGCTGGCGGAGGAGGACTTTCATCGTCTCCTTGCCCCCCAGAATGACTTCGAGGCCGCTGACGGTGATGATGATGATGTTGGGGAGGAGGTGAATGGCGGTTGGGATTGCCAAAATACGCTGGGGGCATCTGGTGAGATGGGCCAGGGAAGCCTGGCGGGCCGTACTGATAAGGCCCAGGAACACCATACTGATTCATATGCCCCATAGGTCCCATCGGTCCCATCGGTCCCATATGGCCCATATGGCCCATGGGAGGGCCGAATTGGACTAATTGGTTCGATGGCATGCCTGGCGGAGGATGCATGTGTAGGGCCGGATGGGGGGGGTTTCCATGTTGGTAGGAGCTGTAAGAGGGACCAGACGAAGTGCTATGGGGGTACCCGGCGGGCGGCACGGGTGCAACTGGCGGCCAGAATCGCCTTTCTGGAGGGCCCGGGGGATACTCGAGGAACTCCGCTTCCTCCTCTTCCACGGAAGAATCTTCGCTCTCAGGTTCAGGGGCTGGATGGGGTGCCTGGTGCCTGCGCGGTCGATGTGTGAGTGGATCCCGGTCTTGGGTGGCATGTCTTCGAGCGGATTGGCGTCGGGCTGATCTAGCGCGGCCACCGTCAACGGGCGCATGATGGTAGTGGGATGTTCGGGGTCTTGAGGCAGAGTCAGACGGCTTTAACTCATCGGGGTAGGAAAGATGGTCCCATGGGCCACCGACATCATAAGGGTCATGGTATTCGTGGCTTCCCGTTGCTGAAGGGGGAGAAACTTCAACTCCTGTTCCCGATGAATCTTCCTCGTCGCTCAGGGAGGAATGTTCTGAACTGTGAGAGGTTGCGTGGTCAATGGTGATATTAAACCTGTGAGAGCCAGCCATGAGTTAAACGTAGTCATACAACAGAGCCCCGAAGAGAACTCACGGCATTAGGTTAAGTATTTCAGCAAGGAATTATCTTCCAAAGCTCTCTTCTTGGGGAAAAGGCTTGGGAAGATAACCTCAAACTGGACAAAGAAGCGCCTTGTTCCTAATTGCGTATCATCCAATATGGGTCTCGTTGGATTTTTGAGATGATGGTGGTGCGCACAGCCCGGCAAGAGACGTTGCGATTAATGAAGAGTAACTGGAATGAGTTGACTGCTGGATGCATAGACGAATCATCATCAGTGGCATATTTGGTCAGGCGCTGTGGAACAGAGCTGACGGAGGCTGAGGCGGGAAAAGGTACATGTGCACATCTACATGCAAATTCGGATCAAATGGACCAGGGGGAAAAAAGCCAGTTTATTTAAGGGGGAAGTTACAAGTAAGATGTGCTTTGCCAGACGACTTTGGGGATTTCTTCTTATGATGTGGCCGAGACAAGATGGAGTCGGATTGCTGCCCAATCCCAGGCGCCAACACGCTGCGGTTGGTCGGCTCTCGACTCTCGAAACCAACAGAACTGGATTACGCGCTGAGGTCATAGCCAGCGCTCGAAATGCACACAACAGCCCTAGATGGCTTCAGGCACCATCTCAAATGCTGGCAAATCCATTCATTTGAATAGGCAAAATCTACTTTCTCCACTTCGGACCCCTGGATGAGCCCAGACGCTTCTCTCTGAAGACGTGACAGCCTCAACGTCTTGCGTTCCTGGCCCAAGTCACCTATTCCTGTCCACCTTATATGCTCAAGCTTTGCTCCCTTTCGACCATTCCCTCAAGTTCTGACCAGTAGTACCAAGTATAAGTGGGAAGTGAAGCTCTTAAGAGGTTTGAATTCCAGAAGGCCACAAGCCCCGAAGAGCAGCTCATGTATATGAATTGACTTTTTGTGCTGCATTCGAGAGCTATCAACTGACTATGGTAGGTATGATTAAATGTACTGTAATCCGTTGTCAAAGTCAATCAGCATTGGACGAGATAACTCTGCGCTCTGGGCAACACTGGATGGATGAACATCGCCATGAACCTCAACATGCCGGCGCAATTCCTTGAACGCTTCATTAGCTTGCCTCTGCTGCGACAGCCTCTAGCATCCTCATTCTCCTTCCTCAAGACGTTCGCGCTTCAAGTTCTCGGTCCATTCCTCATAATATTTTCCCCATTCCAGTACAATGGCCATGGCCTCGGTCCTACTTGACGCGGGTTCACCCGACCTTTCAATTCTATTCAATAGGCTTGACATATCAGGGTCCGTTGTGACACGGGGCTCCCTCACTCCCCTCAGCTGCCGAAAAGCATCCAAGTACGAGGACAAGGTAAAGTACGTAGTTTTAAGCCGGTGGAAACGGTACGTACCCCACAATGAACCAATGTTGAAATGGAGCTCGATGATGTCGGAATCGCGAAGATGTGCAGCAAGTGACTTAAGATTGTTAAGGATCAGCTCTTTCACTTCGTAAACTGAAAACCGTACGACAAATCGTTTAAATTTTTGCCAGGAACCAGGGCGAACTGAAGTGCACTTCCTTCCTAGGATGTATACACCCTCACAATCAACGTCAATATTGCATTCAAAATATCGGTGTAGGACGTCAGCTGCCTCCTCAAAAATCTGGCGGTTCAGGCGCGCCCTTCTCATAAAGCTGAAATATGTGTAATATTTCGCATACTGGCTTTGGTAGTCATCAAGGATATATGAGAAAATGTGCTGGCGAAGTTCGGTTGGTAGACGCAGTATGTGGCATGGTAAGGCGGACTCCTTGTGTTCGAAACAAAGCTGTATTTCGGTCCAAGGGATCTTCTTGAAGCATTTCTTGCCCCCAGATTCCGCCTGGCAGCGAGTTACCGTGGATCCGAGCTTTCTATGAGCCCAGCAGACTGGGAGCCCTCGCGGCGGTAAAATGGTTGCTCGGTTTTTGCATTCGTTGTAAGAATGCGTCAATGCCGAACACTTGGATGGAAATTTCTTTGGCCGTCCACGGGCGGGCCTTGAGCGCTGTTTGCCTCGAGCCATTCCTCACCTCAGATGAAAGATATCGTACGACAATCGCTTTAGCACAAATCCCAAGGCTCTGTCAGAGGGAATCTCCCAGTGGTAGCTTGTTGAGGTGAGTTTCCGCGAGTTTCGGACACATGGCCTGAGGTGATGGCACGGCTGTTGATATGGCCGATAGCTTCTGGAGCAATTAACCTTGAAGGTAACTGAGGTCCGTACCTAGGCAGCTGCTGATTAGTTAAGCAAGCATCCAGGAGTGAACGTGAAGTTAGCTCAGGAGACTATTCAAGAGAGTACAGGGTGTTCTTTTGGCACATCCTCATCTTTCCATCTCATCATCTGTCACTTGAGGTTACGGTTTAGATCTGCTACATTGAACCCTTAGCCCTTTTATGAGATTCAACCAAACTCATCAGCCAGCTAAACCCAATCAGCAACGCGTTACTCCGTACCAAGCTCCATCCCTAGATGACATAGCTCCCCGCGACATGTTCTGAGACTTTCAGGAGGACAGCTGGCCGCTTCCTGCGTTGTGAACACAGTTACCAAGTCAATTCCCTTTGATGTCAACTATTTAAACAACTTCTCCGATCATTTCTTTCCGACACCGACGCAAGCGCTACCCTTTCCCTGGGCTACTTCATTCCCCCAACACATAATGGTATACACCCCTTTTCCCCCGTCCGGCAACTGTTCGGACAAATGTTGAGCCAATTTTTCAATTCAGGCGCAAACCCCACAGCAACGAAGGGCGAATGAACGATACGCGAAACATGAGAGCGCGAAGCGCGGCAAGCCCGAGAGCACCTCGAAAACAAAAGTAAAGTCCAAGGCGCCCATCTCAGCGGGCTGGGTTGGTATGTTCATTCCAGTCCCTCTACTTCATGTTTGGTTTCCTCTACCTATCTTGAACATGCAATTGATAATCTCTTCTTCTAGTTGTCCTTGCGTTTGTTGTATGCGGTGGTGTCCTCTTCGAGCTATTACGTGTTATCCCAGAACTATGGGGTTTAGTATCATCATTGATAAGTCGGTGGACAAGTTAGCAACTGATGCTGTCTTCCGCTTCTTGTCTCGCCTCAACTGGTCTTTCTCGATGCCAGCTACAGCCTGATCACTGAATATTTATGCTATTTATTTCTCAAGCCCTTCTACACCACATGTCTTAAATGTGAAATAACTATTCACACCAATAACCATTGAAATGAAGCATATACATTTTATGCCTTGTATTAAATTTGTTTGATATCTTCGACTAGATTATTTACACCAAAGGATAGTCAATGCTCGCGTCAGTGAGCCCCTCCCAATGCCGAGGGAGAGATTTTTGAGGCTTGTTTTTTCTTTTTCTTCTTCTTTTTGACCTCGATCTGCTCTTGTGCGTTTGCGTTAGGGTCAGCCGAAGGTTTGCCATTAGGCTTCTTCTTGTCATTGACTTTCTTCTTCTTTTTTCGCTTCACAAGCGTACCGTCCGGCGGTACGTCTTCTCCAATATGTATGCGCTCGGAGACGCGTTGCATTTCAAGCCGAACCCGCTCAATCCTCGCCATAGCTTCGGCCATTTCTTCAGCTTCAAGTTCTTTGTGCGCCAGCTGGCTCACATTGTAACCTGTTTCATTTCTTTCGTCTAGCTGTAGACCACCGAGCCCGCTCGAATCAACTTCAAGTAGGGGCTTCCTTGTTTTTGTTGACCGAGGAAGCAGGCTCACTTTGTTGTTGCTTGGAGTCTCATCAAGATCAATAGTTTCATCGGCTATGATTTCAATGCTTCCCCTTCGGACACGAGCCTTTGGTGCTTGGGATGTGTCGAATGTTTGCAACCCGTCTTTTTCTAGAGCCAGGTCAACAATTGGAATTGAGTCGATGTCAAGGGTCTCATCAGTCGCTTTGCGGACTGCTTGACTCAACGGTGAGGACGATCCAGAGGAGCCATCATGTTGTCGAATGTAGAAAGGATCGTCTTTATTCCGTTCTCTTCGTTCCGCTCGTCTTTTTGCGACCCCTGCAGTATCGACAAGGTCATCTGCGAGATTTTGGTATGATGTAGATTGTGACTTGCTTGGAGCTAATGTTTCCTTATGTAGTAGTTTTCCGCTCGGAGAGGACAACTGAGTCTCATAGAAATGATTAACGTCTTTCTGGTCACGGGTGCCAAAATGACCATTCTCCGATTCATTCAATATCTGCAGCAATCTGTCGTTAAGCGGCGTATCCAGATCCAACACATCTGGCACTGGCACCTTCTTCTGGGCATCTGTAGCAACCGGGTTGAGGTCCAGACCAGAGAATAAATTAGGGATAACCGAAGATAAAAGTAACGGTCTCTCATCCGTCCCAACTTCTGCCGTGGAAATTGCTTCTGCGGTGATATGGAAGAGCTCCAAGAATTCGATTGCGCGCTCCTGAACGTCCAAATCGGGATGGGAAGCAAGCTTCTCTAAGAACTCCACCACGGACGCTAGTAGAATTGTGATTTCACTTCTTTTTAAGCTCCACGCAGATGCGCTTGTTGATAGATGAACAAAGATTTTAGGGATAGCCTGAAGGGATGGAGATAGTACTCTTGGCGGCAGGGTAAGGCTCGAGGAGTGTGTCAATGAGGATAACACCCGCTCTGGCATAAGAAGATACTCGGAGAATTCGCCCGCGACCCAGGATATTGATTCCAGTATAGGTATCCCCGACATTGTCGTAGCTGGAAACAGGGCTGCTCGATTGTCAATCAATATCAGGGACTCAGCAGCACGCGTGGCTTTAGGCCTCGCACTCTTCACTCGAACAGCAACATTGCGAAGTTCGAATCCTATTTGTGCCGCAAGGTCGTCTGTCTCATCTGGGAGCTCCCATGACTTCAAAGGCTCATGTTTCCGGGTTTCGCTCGAAGGCGGAATCAATGCTAGAAGTTGGACGAGAACATCCACATACCACTCAAAGTCAACAATCGCAGAATAGGTATTCCGAGAGCACATCTCCAAAATCCGCTTTAAAACTTCGAGGCGATAATCAGTTGGAAGAGCAAGCACAACATCCTGCTTCTTGCTGGTCGTTTCCAACGGTTCTTCGGGGTCTTCCCCCTCGATGTCTGCAGACGGCTTGACTTCAGTAGGTAATGTTGCTGAAGCTGTATCCAGAAAGGGAGATGTTCGAAGTTGTGCAATTAGTCGTTCAACCACAGGCTGTAGATTTTCACTGGTGACCATGCCTGAAACAAGCTGAAGCGCTTGTAAGCGAATCGAGACATCATTATCATCCAAGCAGTCCATGATTACATCTTGTTGCTGTGAGACAAGTGTTGGATGTGAGAGAACTATTCTGTTGAAAGCTAAAAGGGCAACGTATTTTACTTGAGTATGGTCAGCAAAAGAAGAACATTTCAGCAAAGAAGCCCTGAGACTTACAGTTTGGGTCCTCCCCCAAAACAAGCATTCCTCGCAGTTTCTCAACACACAGGTGGGCGATGATTTCGCCTTCCCGGACCCCTTCAGACCCTTCAAGAATGCCACCCTGAATTACTCCATTGATGCATTCACATAAAAGTGACATTGCAGATGTTGTCTGAATGATGGTTGTGAGCGGCCGAAGAAGCTTGCGAACAAGACGTGGCTCAAGGGGTGTCAATGAAGCAAACTAGTGTGTTCAGTACTGGACCAGTTGTTTCTATGCAAATGCAAAGGACTTACGAGTTTTATTATTTTGATCGCCATCCAATTGTTGCCACCATCTACCAGTAATGTGAACAATCTTGGTGCAAGGGGGAGAAAGTCCTGGGGTCTCCTCCAACCAAGCTCGCAGACCACATTTATCACAGCTGCAGTTACACTGCTATCCTCCTGTTCGTCCATCAGACGCTCTTTGATCTTTGGCCACGCAAGCCGCAATGCTTCTGGATACACAAGAGAAAGCCGGTAGAGATTCACGACAGTTTTCTTTCGCACAGATGAATGAGAGTGGGAGAGACGAGGCAGCAAATCTGAGAGGAGAGACAATGCAAGGGATGGGGAGATTATATGTGGAAGGGCCAAGAGAGGCAATGACATTGTTGGCACCAAGGGGGAAACAACATCCTGAAAAGCAATTAGCTATGAATCTAAACAATAAGGATGCGATTCTAATGTCACGACCTTTTTCAGCAAATTGGTAGTTAACATGAGAACCTCGGTATCAGGCCGAAAGCTTTGGACAGCTCCAAGGTACCCAACTCGTTTTTGTAGATAATTCTGCGACGACATCACCTCCAGTACATGGAACGCTGCCCACGACATATCGTATCCAAACATCTCAAGATATATCAATTTGAGAAGGGCGGTTGCTTTCTTGTCTTTGTGCAGGGGTGAGCAAGTGACAATCTGAGAGATGCCAAACGAGAAAGACTAACCCATATCCTGTGACTTTATTTCTGTCCGGCATTCTCGCAAGCTATTCTGGATATACTCGCTCTCGTTGCCTTTGTGGTTCCGGAGACCTCGTATGAGGTCGTAAAGCGACTTTTCAAACCTAGGCAGGGACTGATGTCAGCGGGGACCTTTGTTATCAGAGAGTATAAGCTCACACTCACATAGCGTAGAAGTAAGATTAGCAGGTAGTACAAAAGTCGGGGTTTCCTTATCGATTTCTAGGAAAATCAGTAGTCTCCATCATGGGTTGCCCGAGACTATATCGCAGTGCTGGTGCTGGCTGGTGCAGCGTGAACGGATGTGATTGATAGCTAACGGCGATGATGTCGATAACAGAAGGTTGGGGCTATGTAATCATTTGGGTACGGCATCCTGTAGCGGCCA
>LJPI01001939.1:2762-32320 GCA_001430955.1 Chrysosporium queenslandicum | reverse complement strand
CTGCGGCGGCAGGCGCCAACGCCGGATCGATCCTGCGCAAGCCGGGCCCCGGCTACGTGATGGCAGCGCCCGCCATGCCGCCGGCGTCCGAGCTCACCGTCGAAGCGGCGATGACCGGCGGCCAGACCATCCCGGCCCCGGTTGAGATGGGCCCGCAGGCGCGGCAGACCTTCGAGCTGGACAAGCCGCTGCGCGAAGCGCGCGACGAATTCGAGAAGAGCTACTTCGAGTTCCACCTGGCCAAGGAGGGCGGCTCGATGACGCGCGTCGCCGAGAAGACCGGCCTCGAACGCACCCATCTTTACCGCAAGCTCAAGCAGCTGGGCGTGGACCTTTCACGCGGGAAGCGCACACCGGGCTAGGCTATAATTTCCGGCTCACGGCCCGGTAGCTCAGTTGGTAGAGCAGCGGATTGAAAATCCGCGTGTCGGTGGTTCGATTCCGCCCCAGGCCACCAGAATCGCCTAAGCCCTTGATCTGTAATGGATCAGGGGCTTTTTGTTGTGAGCGGTGGAGCGCATGAGGGTTTGCCCACGTCCTACTGGCGCGGTGAGATTTGAATCCCTAAAATGAAAGAGTCACCAAGGAGGGTGTCCCCTATGAAACCTTCTGATTCAAAAGTCGTTGAGACAGCTCGTCGGGTCGCGCAGAGCCAGTTCAGTCACTACCACCAAGTGATGTCTAACAGCTCGAAAGCCGCACCTCAGCGAAGTGGGCCGCAGGGCACCCCGCATAAACCTGTGAAGTCAAAATAAGCGCGCCACCTCCGGGTGGCTTTTTTTTGTGGGGAGGAGAAGGTCGTGCTCTACAGCGATCAGGATTTGAAGCGAGTGCAAGATGAGGTCGAAGAAGCAGACGTCGGCCGATCGGCATTCAGGCGTGACTACGGTCGGCTACTGCACTCTCCGAGCTTCAGGCGGCTGCAAGGCAAGACGCAACTCTTCCCAGGACATGAATCCGACTTCTTCAGAAACCGGCTGACTCACTCTCTCGAAGTTGCGCAGATAGCGAAAGGCATCGCCCAGATGCTCAATGCCTCGCATCCGGACTTCAAAGAGGACAACATCGACGTTGACCTCGTCGAGTTCGCAGGACTTGCGCACGACCTCGGCCACCCACCGTTTGGACACAACGGAGAACATGCACTCGACGACTGCATGAAGAAAAATGGGGGCTTCGAGGGAAACGCACAGACTCTACGCATCTTGGCGCGCGTAGAGAAAAAGAAGATCCGCCTTGAGCAAGATGCCGAAGATATCTGCGGAATTGCACCAAATGGGGTAGATCGGCGACTGGGGCTAAACCTGACGTACAGGGCCTTGGCCTCGGTACTCAAGTACGACAAGCAAATAGCGTTACGTCGCACGAAAAGCGCGTCCCTCGCTAAGGGGTACTACGGCAGCGAGCAGCCGCTAGTAGAGCAAGTCAAGCAGCATGTCGGCATCGTGCCTGACGTGAAGTTCAAGACCATCGAGTGTCAGATTATGGACATTGCGGATGACATCGCTTACTCGACATACGACTTAGAAGATGCCATGAAAGGTGGCTTCACGCACCCGCTGCAGTTACTCGCAAAGGTGCTTGGTGATCGCCGGCTTGTCGGGACTCTTTGCGAGAAGGTGGTGAAAGAGGTCGACGATGTTCAAGAGGCAGATGTCTACGCAGCCATCACTGACCTGCTTCAGAAAGAAGGGTTGGGTGACGATGCGATGGAAGCGTACGTCACCTCTAAGTTGATCGCTGCGGACGGGAAAATGCGGTGTGAGTTCTCCTCGAACCTTGTGGGTCGGTTCATGAGAGGTATACACGTCGATGCAGCGGGAGCAGATCTTAGGTTTGCCAAGCTCATTGTCGATCGAGATATTCGCGTCAGGATCGAGACGTTGAAGCATCTGAACTACCTACTCACCATCATGTCGCCAAGGCTGAAAGTGGTGGAGTACCGAGGCTACGATGTCGTGCGGACGATCTTCGAGACTCTGGATTCGGAGGAGGGCCACCTGCTACTCCCAGACGACCTCCGATTGATGTACGAGAGGTTGCCGGACAGTGACACGAAGCGCAGGCTCATTTGCGACTTCGTTTCGGGAATGACCGATCGCTATGCCGTGGAGTTCTACTCACGACTTCGCGAATCCGGGCCGACAATCTTCAAGCCCCTCTAGCTGGGAATGGAGAGAGGCGGCGTATCGGCGGCTCAATGCGTGCATCTCTCACTTCGCTTAAGGCGCATCGAGTTGAGGCGGAAGGCGCGCTCGGTATTTCGCCCGCCGCACTCAAAGTGCTACCTTAGCTGAGACAGTTATGGATTCACTATCGACGCGGGTGATCGACTAGGCGCTAGAAACATGCAGGGTGAACCCGTTCTGCCGCGCCGCCGCAGTCACGCAGCTCAGTAGTGACTCAAGCCACGCGGACACTGCGGCGCGAAGCGCTGCCGCGGGGCGGCGGGCAAACTTGAACACAAGAACACAACATGCCTTTTCTCGACTGGGTTAACAAAAACCAAGCCAAGGACAACGCGACTGCGATCCCTTACCACCTCCTGCGACAGCAGTCCGTGCATGGTGAGGTTGCGGGGGTGAATTCAGACAACCTGTTGATTCAGGGGGACAACCTGCTCGCGTTGAAGGCATTAACTCCGTTCTACGCCGGGCGCGTGAAGTGCGTCTTCATCGATCCTCCGTACAACACAAAAACCGACTTCGGCCAATATGACGACCGACTAGAACACAGCCAATGGCTGTCGATGATGTATCCGCGTCTCGTATTGTTGCGAGAGCTCCTGTCCGATGATGGGAGCCTTTGGGTCACCCTCGACGACAACGAGGCGCACTACTTTCGCGTAATGGCGGACGAGGTCTTTGGCCGCAAGAACTTCATCATAGATATCTCATGGCGCAAACGCGACGGCCCGCCGAACGATCGAACGATCGGGCTTGTGCACGACCATCTGCTCGTCTGGGCTAAGAGACGGGAACCGGGAGCGACGAAGACCCGCGCAGAGCTTGCGTTCAACCTGATGGAGCGCACCGAGAAGGCGAACGCTCAGTACCGAGTATTCAAAGAGCCGGGTGGCCCCGATTCCCGGGGAGCCTTTCGCAAAATCGACACCACTGCGAATGGTAAAGGCGGCCGGTTCGTAGAGAGCCTTTACTACGGAATCGTGAATCCTCACACTGGTGAGGAAGTATTCCCGAGGACTGGCACCTGCTGGCGGCATAGCCAGGAGGAAATGACACGCCTTCAAGAGCAGAAGCGTCTCTATTGGGGAGTTAAAGGCACCGCGACAACACCGATGCGGAAGCTGTTCGAATCCGAGGCCAAACAGGGAATGTCAGCGCCAAGCATCTGGGATGACGTCGCTCTGAATCAGCATGCTAGCGCGGAGATCGAGAGACTTTTCGGCGCAAAGGCAGCGTTCGAGACGCCGAAGCCCGAGCGACTCCTTTCGCGGATCATCCACATTGCTACTAAGCCTGGTGAAATCGTTCTGGATTCATATCTCGGATCCGGAACAACGGCAGCCGTCGCTCACAAGATGGGCCGCAGCTACATCGGAATAGAGATGGGAGATCACGCCAAAACACATTGCGTAGCCAGGCTGACGAAGGTCGTTGATGGCGAGCAGGGGGGCGTGAGCAAAGACTACAACTGGACGGGTGGCGGCGGTTTCCGGTTCTTCTCGCTCGGAGAGCCTGCATTTGATGGGGAAGGCCGGATCAATCGAGATGTTCGCTTCTCGACGCTCGGCACCTACATCTGGCACCTCGAGACCGGCAAGCCTCCCGAGCGAGCTGAATTTGATTCTCCTTGCCTCGGTGTTGCCAACGGAACAGCCTACTTCTTGCTCTACAACGGCATATTGGGCGATCTTCGTCCGCAAGGTGGCAATGTGCTGACGAACGAGGTTCTTAGCGCCTTGCGAGATGTCTTTCCTCATGACGGCCCGCGCGTGGTTTATGGAGAGATGTCTCGTCTAGGGGGTGCTCGACTCGCGGCTGAAGGGATCACGTTCAAGCAGATTCCCTACGACGTGAAAATGCGTTGACCAGGCGCGGCGCTCATCCAACCTATTCACGAGAACAGGACTCGAAATGGCATTCGGTCTGAAGGTGTATCAACAGAATGCGCTTGACGTTCTCAAGTCGTTCCTGCTGTCCACTCGTAGCAAGCCCGTTCACGACGCTTATGTGGCCAGCCTTGCTGCGCAGAGCCGGGCAGGTGAGTCCTATCAAGCCCTCTTCGGCGACGTGCCATGCGTCTGCCTTCGCGTCCCGACCGGCGGCGGCAAAACGATCATGGCTGCTCACGCGGTGGCGATTGCGGGAAATGCGGTGCTCGACAGGGATACGCCTGTCGCACTGTGGTTAACGCCGTCCGACACGATCCGGACACAGACACTTGAGGCCCTAGCAAATGTCCGTCATCCCTACCGTGAAGCGCTAGCCGAGCACTTCGGAGGTCGGGTGAGGGTGTGCGACCTTGAGAGCCTGCAGACAATCAGCCCCCACGATGTGGGCAAGGCTGCTGTGGTGGTGGTAGCCACCATTCAGTCCTTCAACGTGACAGACACCACGAAGCGCAACGTCTATTCGTTCTTTGAGGAGTTGGCACCGCACTTCGACAACCTTCTTCCACAGCTCGCAGCGGGGCTGGAGAAGGTCACCGAGGCGGATCTTGCAGTGCAGCCTTTTCTGACAAAGGCTGATCTCGGACGAGTGAAGTTTTCGGTGGCGAACTGGCTACACCTACAGCAGCCGGTGGTGATCGTTGATGAAGCTCACAACAACCGAACACACCGCTTCTTTGCATCGCTGGGACGGGTGAATCCGAGCTGCGTCATTGAGATGACTGCCACGCCCGTGCCGGGCAACAACGTGCTCTATCACGTCGGCGCAGCGGAATTGAAGGCCGAGCAGATGATCAAGCTGCCCATCGTCCTTGCCGAACATCCGGAGGGATGGCGCGAATGCTTGCGGGACGCAGTGCTAACGCGCGACCGACTTGAGGTGAGAGCGCAGCGCGAACCCACCTATGTGCGACCCATTGTGCTGGTTCAGGCGCAGCCGAAAGGCGGTGAAGCAGTTGTGGATGTTGTGCGTAAGCACCTTATCGAGCAAGAGCAGATACCGGAGGCGCAGATCGCGGTCGCCACCGGGTCTCAGAAGGAACTCGACGGCATCGACTTGTTCGACCCCGCGTGCTCGATTCGCTACGTGATTACGGTCGAGGCCTTGAAAGAAGGCTGGGACTGTTCGTTCGCCTACGTGCTGGCCAGCTTGCAGAGCGTGAACTCCTCGAAGGACGTGGAGCAATTACTCGGTCGTGTGCTGCGGATGCCTTATGCGCAGAACCGGCAGGACGAGGCCCTGAATCGTGCTTACGCGCACATCGTGGCCGAGAACTTCGCTCAGGCTGCGGCGACGTTGAAGGACCGGATGGTCCAGAACATGGGTTTCGAGCGCTTGGAGGCAGCTTCCATCATTGTTCCGCAACAGGCGTTGCCGCTTGAAGGCGGAGTAGGACGGGCCCCAGACCGATCAACGGCGGCACCGGTCGTTCCGGACTGCCATATCGAGCTGCCCCACGCCCCTGACACAAGCTACTGGCCTGACGAGGTCAAGGCCGTGCTCCAGGTGAAACAGACCAGCCAGGGGGTGACGGTGCTGCTTAACGGCGACACGAGCAACGACACGCTGACCCAAGCAGAGAAGTTCCTGAGCGAATCAGTACCTGTTGCGCATCGCGCGAAGGTCAAGGATCAGTTCGATGCGCACCGCGCCGTGCGCCGTGCTCTGCGCGCGCCCGCTCAACTCGGTGAAGAGTTTGCTCCCGTGCCGCAGCTTTGCTTAGAACTTGATGGCCACCTGGAGGTCGTTGAGCGCGAGACGCTTGCGAGCATCGGTGATTGGAGCCTGCTGGACCACCAAGTGCAGTTGGCGGGGTTCACGATCACTGAGACCGTCAACTCCTTCGAGATCGATGTCAACGGAGAGAAGGTTAAGTGGCGTCACATTGACGCTCAGCAGCTGCAGCTCAATGAAGCGATCAGCCACACCACACAGCAGGATCTCGTTCGATGGTTGGACGTTGAGGTTCGCCAAAGCGACATCGGCCAGCCACAGATGCAGGCCTACCTGGTGCAGCTCGTCAAGCACCTCACCGGGGACGAGCGGCGCCTACCCCTGACGGCGCTTGTGCGCGCCAAGTTTCAGCTAGCGCAGGCAGTGAAGCAGGAGATTGCCCGCTTGCGCGCTTTTGCGATGGCCAAAGGTTTTCAAGCGCGGCTCACTGACATGGCCGTTCCCGACGTGCAGAGTATGGTCCACCGAAGCTTCCGGTACCAGCCGGGTCAATACCCTGCTCGGAACGCGTACCAAGGCAGCTACGAGTTTTCGAAGCACTTCTATCCTACGCTTCACGACCTTCGCGAGAAGACTCCGTCCGGTCAGCGCAGTGAGGAATTCCGCTGCGCTCAGGCCGTAGACTCACACGCGAAAGTGAAGCGATGGGTGCGAAACATTGAGCGTCAAGAGAAGTTCTCGTTTTGGCTCCCGACATCCAGCGACTACTTCTATCCTGACTTCGTTGCGGAATTGACGGACGGGCGGCTGCTAGCGGTCGAATACAAGGGCAAACACCTGGCGACAGGAGACGATGCTGAGGAGAAACGCCAGGTGGGACACCAGTGGGAGATGTCGAGCGGCGGGCGCTGTCTGTTCCTTTGGGCTTTAGACCAAGACGAGGCGGGGCGCGATGTCTTCCAGCAATTGGCATTCAAACTGCGTTGACCTGCCCACATGTCGGGCGGTGCCGTTGAACACTGCGAGCTAGACGAGAGCGAGAGCGAGCTCAGGCGAGGCAGGGTAGTGCACTAACGGCCACTAGACATAAATCGATATTGGGTCGACGACACCGCGAGGTGCGGGGTCAAAGGGACGTGCCTCAAAAACACCTGAGGACTACTGCGATGACTTGCACTGGCCCATCAGATTTGTGCCGGTCCAGCGCACATTGGCGATCGAGGCTCCCTTCGCAGATCCTGCTTTGTAGGAGCCGCAATCGAACCAATAAACTTTGCCGTAGCCACCTCTTCGGTCCGAAACCACATAGTGATCTCCGCCACCAACTCCCATCATTGCTCTCTTTCCCTTACTGCAGTCGAGAGTGGCATTTCCCCACGGACCGGTCCCACACCACGCAACACTGACTTCCTTGGCGCAGATGTTCTGCAGCTGGCTGCCTCCTTTATCCGAGCCGTGCAATTCGAAGCAGCTTTCCGCATGAGCAGGACCCGCTGCAACATCGGACGGGTCTCTTGGCGCTGCTGTTTGCTCTTTCGGCTTTGCAATTTGCCCTGACGGCGGGGTGGGGCCAGCAGCCGTCGAATTTTTAGCGGGGCCGTCCTGGTGACACCTCACCCGCTCTACGTAGCTGGGCAGTGAGTCGCAGCCGTTTCGCGGTGCGCTGCTCGGCCCCGATGGTGCAGCATTGGACCGGGAAGTCTCAGGCCCTGGGTTCGGCATCCCCCCTTGGTTTTGAGGCGCCCGCGCGGCTGCCGCCGAAGTCGCTGCTGCAGCATGGCACTGAATGCCGCGCCCCTTCTCTTCGACTTTGCTAGTAAGCATGCCGATCTTGTGACCCCACAAATTATTAGTCGGCAGTGAGTTCCGCCGCAGCCAAAAACGGTTGTCCTCCTGAACTACTTTGGCGAAGATGCCCCATTCCTCGGGGGTCCAGCTACTAGAAGGTTTACCTTTAAGCTGATCTAGCTGGGCACAAGAAACTTCAGGACCGTCAAAGCAATGGTAGTCAAGAAAGAGAGTTGCTGAACGGCCTTGGTTCGTCACCGAGTTGAAGAGATCATTAAAGCGACGGATGCTTTGATCGCCTTCTGCATAAGTTCCGCTGCACTGCACCTGGCCCCACACTGGAAGGGCAAAACTCCAAAACACGGCGAGTAGGCATCGAGCGATAGGATTGCGCATTCGGGCCCCCAAAAAAACACTTTCGATTTCTACTCAGGCGCGAGGCGCTGACTTGTGACGTCCGCACTTACTCAAATCGAAGCTCGCGCCGCAACAGATCCAAGTAATGCCTTCCGGCACTCCGCCCCACCGGCACGTAGCTCGGCGGGGCACGTGGCGCCACTACTCGGGGCAGTTCTGAATGCACCTTCTCATCGACGTCTTGAAGGCGAAGTCACCTGAGGCCGCAGTTCCGAAGATGTACCTCCGACCGCCGGCGTACTCATCGATGATTGGACGGCTGCCGCATGTGAAGGCAGAGCATTGCAGCCATCGGCCTCCCCATAGCGTCTCAAAGCCCGTAGTAGCGGCGTAAGGGATCAGGTTGATGACGTAAACCGTTCCCGCTTGCAGCGGTGCCGGTGTTGTCATCGTCAGATTTGCCCACCCGTAGACAGTAGGCGTGGTCGTATGGGTGGTGACCGGCGAGGATGCCACGACATTGCCCGTGTTGAGCTCAACCACTTCCACTGCCAACTGTGTAGTCACTGCACCGGAATGGAGGTGACTGTAAAGAAGCAGCTCAACTTCAGTTAGTTCGCCGGAGGATTCGGCAGTGAAAGACTGGCCAAGGCTTCGTACGCCTACTTGCGCTTGATTGAAGTACAGCTGTATGTTCTGCAGCGTGTTTGGGTAGGCGCCAGTAGGCTGGAAAGAGGCGCCCGCGAAAGCTTCATAGACTGGAGCCGGAAGGGGGACGTTCGTGTTGATCTGCACCAGCACGGCGTTCAGCTCCGCGGTCGTGAGGTTCTTCAGCGAAGGTATGCTCTGCAATATGTCCATTCGCTGCGATGTATTCAGTGGAGCAAGTGTTGTCTCCAGTTCCGCTCGAATCTTCGGAGGCAACTTGTCCCAAGCCTTTGCAGCTGCTAGTTGCGGCGGCGATAGCGGACCGAAAGGCGACTGAGCGACGACAAGCGTTGACGCGGCCATACTGATCGCGAAGCACAGAGCACGGACTTGAAGACGCATGTCAATCCTTACTGCAATTGAGGTTTGGGCGTAAGAGTTTACGCACGGGTGTAGGCAATTGCCGATGTGAAAATAGCTTCACGTCCTACGGATTTGTGTCGAGCAGTGGCTCTGCGGCGAATATGCCGACTGACCAGAGCAGGCGATACAGGTCTAAGACGGAGGCGGCAGTCAAAATATGACCTCCACATGGGAAAAAAGTACAGCCGTTAGCTCGTCCGATCGGCGCCCGGAGGACTTCAGCTCATCGGTTGTAGCATCCGTGGATGCGGGAAACCATCGAGAAGTACAAAGAGGCAAGCGCCGTCGAGTGCGCTGCATTCAATGTGCTTCTGGACACCGCTCATGAATCTTCCGCTTACGCAGATCGTCTGAAGGTATGGGAGGAAGCAGTTCAAGCAGCTGATGCGGCTAGAGCGGTCCTGCTAGATGGCCTTCGGCTACAACCCGGCCTACAGTCGGGGGGAACAGGCTAAGCACGTGGACAAGCTCACAGCAGATTACGACGCCGCAGTCAAAGAGGAACGCCGGTTGTGGGCGTCTGTTAAAGGCAAGCATCCGGGGGCCGATGGTCATGACCCCATCAAGTGGGAACAGTGGCTGCAAGCGGCAGCGCAGGTTCGAGCACTGAGTCTTCGGCTAAAAGCCTGGACAAAGTCGGACGACTAGCGTGGCAGCTTGACGGCCCGCCCTCGCAGAGGTTGTGGCTGATCCGGGCGACTTTCCCGCGCATAAAAAAGAACGCCCGACACGACGACGGGCGAAGAAGAATCCCATGGACGGGGATTGACCGAGAATGCTGACGAATATTGAGGGGTTTGCCCACGCAGGTTCTGTAAGCGTCCTTCCAGCGGTTCGTCTGAGTCACTCCCGCGATGACGTAGGAGAGCACGCCGAATGAGCAAGCCCTGCGGTGCCTCTCTACGCTCCGGACGCTGTGCCTTCAAGGCTGCACCTAGCTCGTCCCAGGCAACGGATTCACTGCCATCGAGAAGTTCTTCGAGACGCCGACGGGCAGCGGCCAAGGCGAGCGTTGCAGCCTCGGTGACATTGTTCGCGGCAGTGCCCCGCTCCCTTTTGCGATGCAGGTCGTCGACGCGAAGTAGCTCGTCACGGGAGCTGCGAAGATCTTGTAGTAGCCAAGCACTTGCCCTGGCTTGTTCGATGGCCTACTTGCCGCGTACGCAGCCACGTAACACCCAGCGACTTCCAACTCGGCCAGCTCAGAGATCGTGAATTGCATCGGCTGAGTTTTGTTCCTGCTCTTTGATTTTCTCGTCCGCGCCACAGGAGCTTCTGTAATCGTCGTCCTACAAAAATAGCTGCTTAGTCGAAAGACGGCAGGCAGGGTCACCGGGCAGAGTTCCAAGCGGGTCTCACCGTTAACGCCGGACTTGCTTGCGCCGGTCAACGTGCGGCTTGAATGCCGCAGCCAAGTCGCGGTCGACCTCATCAAGCTTTCTCAGAGCCGCCAGGGCAGCGAGCTGCACCTCAGATGTCTTCTCACGCGCCGGCTGCAGCACTGGAGACTGGCTATGTTTCGCGTCCTTGTCCGGCATGCCGCACTGTGGGACTGCGGTGTCTGCAACCTTGAAGGGGCTAGGAAGTTCTCGAGGTCGGCTAAGTCTGACGTACCTAAGCCATCCCGCTTCTAAACGCGGTTAGGAAATTTCACAGCAACATCGGATCGGGCCGGTCAGCTTCGGTTGTTCCCACACATCCGTGGAGTCTGGCGCTGCGGCCGATTCAGAGCTCACCGCTCGTCAGACCGAGCAGCGTTCCTACATGCGCGAATTACCATGGAATGCTAATTTCTGAGCGCCTATTAACGAGTCCGTACTAAGGTGAGCAAGCAAGCCGGTCCGTCACATTCCAGCGAACGATTCCGAGCGCAACTGGAGCGCTGGAAGGAGTTGGAGCGGGCTGCAACCACTGCTGAGCAGCAGTTGCGGGTGGCAGGGCGGCTGGGATCGGGACCTGAAGCGCGAGATCTCTTTCGGCAGGCAGCAGCAGCGCGCCGCACGGCGGACGCTTACCTCACTGAGATACTCAGCGGTAAGCCAGTGGACAGATAGTTGCTTGGGCGGCGGCGTTGCCGCTTGGGCGGCTGATTACGATTCTCCGGAGTTCAGGAGTTCACTTGTCCACGGTGTCGCCGATGGACGGTAAGGAGTCAGTCTCTCCGCCTTGTGAACAACCGCCCCTTAGAGAGCAGCGATCAGCTTCAGTATCTTGGCCTTCTCAGCGACCAGCAAGTCCGTCGCAGCTTGGAGCCGGGCCCGGTCGTGATCAGGCAGCGGCAAAGGCAGAGACTCCAAGAGCTCGCCAAGGCGCTCAAGCCTACCTGTGATGCTCTCCAGATCGAGCATCAAGTCGGTTATTTGTGACCGTTCTCGATACAGAAGCATGCATCGATTATCCGGATTCCTCGGCGGGTAACCGATCGGCTTGAGCCTGAGAAATCTACGACGCTAGAGCTGTCCTCCCACGGACGTGGGAAATTGGCACATTTACACAATCGCTGAGCAACGCAATAGAGATCACGCGGACCAGGCTCAACGTGAATGGCGTCCTCGAAACTCCAAGGCACGTGCCGAAAGTCCATGCATGTTCCGGCGGGTGGAGACGTGGTCGTCCTACGGGGGCAGTCAAAGTCGCACGCGAAGCTCACCGCATCAAGTGCCATATGAAGTCCCAAGCATCCCCGACCAAAGAGCGCCCTGCGACGCCGAAGCAGCCGGACTCGAATGTGCCAGACGCCGGTAGGGCTGGCCGTAGCGGGCAGGGGAGTGCAAGCCTGCTGGAGCATCTTCGACTGGAGCGCAAGGCGAAGGCGACAGCCCGAGCATCCCGCCGCAGTTAGACGGCCAGGCTTTCACATTGGGCTGGTGAGCCACGAATGGGTGCGGACATCCAGCAGGGGTGCGGCCACGTACAGGAGGGTGTGGAGCACTATCGAACAAAAACGGATGATCTTGCTCAGGCGGCGTTTGTCGCTTGGATGGCAGCCTACGACGTGTGGCAGGGGCGCGAAAGGGCTGTTCTGCAGGCAGTCCAGCTTGGAGTGAGGGGCCGCGACGTCAAGCAGTTGGTCCACGACACGGACCTGCTCTGCCAAGTGGCTCGCGAGTTGTTCGCGGTCTACCTAGTGGCCGTCGGGGGACGCGTGGACTCTTGGCCAGGTCCCCAGGGGATGTCAGACAAGTCTTGATGACGTACGGTGACGCTCCAGTTTCCTCAAGGAGCGCATGACTTACTCGCACGACACAAGCAGGCAGAGCAAGATCGTGCATGCCCAATCTTGAACTTGAGCGAGAGCATCTCCGGTTGGCTGACCAGCACATTGCCACAGCGCTCCAGAGCCTTTCTGTGATGGAGCAGGTTGCGGCCGATCGTTCACAAGACGGCATCCTTCACGACGAGGGTGAAGTGGCGCTCCTCGCCGCCCACGCTGGACTTGCGGCATTTCGACAGCACCGAGCGCTGATTCTTGCAACCATTGAAGACATCCAGGCTGGACTTCTGCCCTCCAGCACCTAGCCCAAACGTGCCTAGCGTATGCCACCTTGGCGATCACCATTGAGGAGCACGCACGTCGAAATTGCAGGAGCCTCAGTGCCGGTCCATCTCGCGTGTACGCGTCGGACATTTGCATTTAGAAGAAATAGGAATACAGTCCAGCTGATCGGCTCTGCGACTTTCCTCGTGCCCTAAGTTGCTCGCCCTAAGCCGGGCTGCCGTCGTCTGCTATCGCACTTCTTGGAGTGCGCATGGCCCCCTACCATCCTGTCTTTACTGAGTGGACCGCCGTTCAGTCCGAAGCGCTTGCTGCTGAGAAGCAGTTGCTCGAAGCCAGGCTGGACTATGCGCGCGGGAGCGGGCCGCCACCGGATGCAGAGCTGGTCGATCGGGCTAGTGAGCTACGAAGGCGGGCGAGTTCATTGCTGCCACAGGCGCTTGCCGAGATGGAGCAGATCGCCAAGAGCATCAAGGCACCGCACGTGCAGATCGTTCATCCACTCCAGCCAAGGCTGCCGGAGCGCACTCGAGGCGGAAGTGTCCCGTGATGTCTGGCGCTGGTTTGACCTGTCAGCGGGGTTGGTCAAGGTGAATACCGTTTCAGGGCTCGCAGGTGATCTTCGATCCGACGTTTCTCTGCCTCAGCTCGCACTAGTGCGTCCTCGAGCGAGCTTCGGTCATCTTTGGCCATCGGGACAGCCGCAGTGGAGTTCAGCAAGCCGCGTAACAGCTCACGCCGCTGAATGACGCTTTCAAGCGCCACCATCAATTCGTCAAGCTGCGGCATTGGCGGATTATGCTGACTGCAATCAGTTTCACCACTCGCGCCCCTCCTGCCACCCCGGTCGCTTGATCTTGCGCCACTCATCGCTGCGAATGCCCGGCAAGTACTTACCCTGCCGGCGCTCGGCCTTCACGCCTTCGATCGGCAACGCAGTCGCCAGTGCCTTTGAAGATGTACGCTCTCGCCAAGAGGTCGCCCACCATGCCGGGTGCGAAAAGACGCCTCACGTGCTGCGCTCGCTCGTATCCAGGATCGCGGTTGCGAAGGTCGTGAGATCCTCAATGATGCTCACATCACGGGCGGTGAATCGCTTATCGCGATGAGTCAGGACCCAAAGCGTTCCCACGAGCTTTCCCCGTGAGGCAAACGGCGAAAGCAAGGCCATGTAGATCGGCGGCGCGATCTGCGCGATGTAGTCGAAGTGCCTGACCGGCTCTTGCATGACCAAAGTGCGACCGCGCTCGACAACCGTCCCGCACGGACTGAAGTCGCGGGGCATCGTCCCATTAACGTACGCTGCAAACGCTCCAACCGCAGCGCGCCATCTAAAAACTGGCTTGCCGTTTTCAACGTCTTCGATGCTTACGCCGGCTGAATCCGCACCTGTCAGCTCTAGTGCTGAATCAAGTAGGCGAGTGAGTGCGTTGTCCGGATCCTGTGCGAGCGTCTGGAAGAAAGACTGCAGGGCATCATCCTGACTGTTCGCAGCATTCCCAGAAGGCGCAGGGTCCGGCGTGACGATCACGCTATCCACAGAAGCCCGCTCGCTTGCTCTCGACATGGCTCAGTCTAGACCTAATGCCGTGGTCGGGCTATGTCATCGTCGGCGGGATCGAAGCCAGGCGGACCGGTTGGCGCTGGTCACGGCATGGCAGCCCATCGGATCTCGGGAATCCGTTCCGGCGAGCACAGCCAGGTCTGCGGGTAGCGGCCACGTCCTTACGTCCCTGCGGCAGCTGTTCGATGCCCGCGGTCAAGAGCGACCTGCGGAGCCCAATCACCCGTGCGTCGGGCATCACGCCATTCTGCCCCGGCCTTGCCTTGAGGCTTCGGCACGTCGTTTGCCGCGAAAACGCCATGGACCGCCACCGTCTGCAGCGCGACCTGGACGAAGCGAGGCGGAACCTTGAGAAAGCAGTGGAGAGACTACGCAAAGCCCGAGAAGTGCGAAGCCCGTTGATCGGTCGCGTTCCGACTGAAGGGCCGGTGCATCACCGCGAGCAGGAAGAGCAGAGTCCTAAGGAGACTGATGAGTCACGTCCGCGGACGTGATTCAACGCCGCCGGTCGAGCGCCTCCTGCGACCCCGGTCGCTTGAACCTCTGAGCAATCGTTGGACCGCACGCCTGGCGGATGAAGACTGGCCTCGTCTTCGCCATCACGCTCTCGAAGATGGGGCGCTCGTGAGCCAGCGCTCTGCCTCAGTCAACTCGGTGAAGGTGCGGAAATTGATCCCGGCTTTCTGAGCTGCCTTCTCGCTGGTGCCCACCCGGAATCGCAGCGCAACGACACTCGCAACACGGTCAAGGCCTTTCAGGGCGGAAGCGAAGTGGGTGCCGAGATGCAGATGCTCAGTAAAGCCCAACGTCGGCTCGACTCCCAGTAGATCAACCAAGACCAGGCGCTCACGTTTCATGTGCGCCACTCTCGCTGCAACATCTGCGACCGCCATCAAGTCGCACAACTGCGCGGTGCCGCTGCCGACGACCAGCAGGTACGGGCCACCGTGATTGATCGCGATGTTGAACATCATCGTGATGCTACGTCAGGCACCCAGTCGTGCGACCGACACACGTGGCCGCCGGCGTGTCGTGTGCATTCGGGGCGCAACGTAGCAAGTGGGTGCCACTGGTGCCGCGGTGAGGTCGAACTGCTAAGCGTCAGCGAATCTGCTTAGAAACGCGCGTTCACCTAGTCAGACTGGTAAGCCCACCGCCGAAGCCGATCACCAGAACCACGATGCCAGCTGTAATGAAGCCGAGGATGAGAAGCGCCGGGATCGCAGCGATAGCCCACTTGACCATGAACCAGACCATTGACCAGAAGGGCATGTTGATGTCTGTCACGACCACCGAAGCAGAACGATCTCGACTAGTCATGACTGCCCTGTCGTGGCGATGTGCTCCTGGCGACGCAGCATCAGCATTGAGCGTGGGTTCTCGGCGGCCTTGAAGCTCGGACACTCAAGCCTCCTCGCCTAACGCTCTCGCGGCTTCCCTCTTTCCCATCAGCCGTAGTCGGGCGATAGCCTCCAACTGCTGCTGACGCGGCCGCGTTTTCCCACTTTCCCAGTGATAGACGGACAGAGCACTGACGCCCATGATCTTGCCTGCCTGTTGCGCCGACAGGCCAAGGCGCTCTCTGTGCTTTTTGAGGCCGTCGGAACGAAATCGCAGTCGGGGGCCGCTGTCGTCTGTTAGCGCTGACTGAGCGACGCTGCCCTTCTTCTGCACCGCCTGAAGTTGTCGCTCAAGGGCCTCAAGGCGTTTGCGCATCACAGCAATCACCTGGCGGTGCGCGACAACTGCCTGCTTCAGCGTTTCAGTTTCCGCCCTGGCCTCTTTGCGGGCGACGCGACTGATTTCGGCTTTCAGTACAGATGCGACGTTTGGCATCACGCCATTCTGCCCTTTCGGACCTAAGCCACTCTAAGTAGACCCGCTACAAGTCCTTTTCCCCTGCGGCTCGAATCCGGTCTGCGAGCGCGAGGAGCATGTCGGTCACTTCGTTAACGAGTCGGCTCATCTCACGTATCTCGGTGCGAGTCGCAGTTCCTTCATTGTCCTTCCGCCGAAGCTCGCGGATCCTGGAGTTCATCGCCGCAATCTCCTTCCTCATTTGCTTGATCGGAAGAGTTGCATGTGATTGCGGCAGGCTACGTTGGAGATTGACTCGCGGTGCAGCCATCCCGGGCTTGGACCCGGACTTCGCCACGGCTCTCGGAACTCTCTGCTTGCTGGGCCTGACAGCAGCTTGCACCGCTAACGGCTGCTCGCTGGGCTTTACGGCATCGAGGATGTGAAGTACCCGGTCCCACAGTTCGTAGATCGTCAGTCCCAAGGCTACGGCGATCACATCCATAGCGTTCAGGGTCGGATTCGCCTTGCCGTTCTCGATTCGGCTTAGGTAGGTCTGATAGAAGCCGCACCTCTCAGCGAACTCCACCTGGCTCCAGCCGGCATCAGTCCGTAGCTGGCGCACGCATCTGCCAAATCGTTCTGAGAGGGTCTCCTTCACTGGCGAGACTCTCAGCGAGATGCTTTAATTCACATACACACTAATTCGTATACGGCGGCAGCTTCGCCGTGCACAGGCCGTTGGCCGAAAGGGGGAAAAGGGGTAAAGCGGCAACAGCAGCCGCGTCAGCTCGCCTTGGCGGGCACAACCACTCAATGGAGGAAGGTCATGGAAAAGTCAGTTAGGTGGCAGACGATCTTGTGGATGATGCTGCTGTCATTGGCAGGTTGCTCCGGCGAGTCAGCGGACAAGATTGCCGTCTCCAAAGCTCCGAAGATCGCGATCGCAGGGTTCAAGTCCCTGACTTTTGGAACTTCTGCAGAGCAGCTACGTGGCTTGGGGTTCAAGTGTGAAAACAAGGGCCCCGGCTTCAAGTGCAGCGGCGGCAAGGACACACTCTTTGGCAAGGAAGGATCCGTCTCCGCCAGCGGACCGCAGGGGGTCGGCGTTGTAGAAGTGAATGTGAGCGTTTCGGATATGGGTCCCACAGAACTCATTGCCGCGTACACAGCAGCTTTCGGGGCACCAAAGACGTTCGTGTATACGAGCTTGCTCGGCTATCGCGTGGAAACGAACTACTGGTTATCGGATGAAGGGGCGTCGGTCTCTGTCAACCGAAACTTGGACACTAGTGAAACGACGCGCGTGCCGGGCATCGGCATGTTGCTGCGATCTTCGACGGCTACGTACGCCAACAAGGGGGAGACAGCCTACCTGCTGAAGGAGGCTCAAAAGTATGCGGCAAAGCCGCGCGACTACTAAGCGGTTTCGACGCTGGCATTTGTAGAGACTCGTTTGCATCATGGGCTAGCACGCTCCAGTAGCTGACCCGAACTCAATCCATTGCGCGCCTGCTGTCCACGTGACGGGGCGCGTTTTCACGTCTGAAGGAGAAACACCTGATCTGGATCATCCCCGCGGCTGTTGCTGCACTCTCGTTCTTCAAGCTCGGAAGCCTCTACGTCTGGGTGCACGTGATGTCCCTGGTCATAAAGGCACTCGTCGGAGCCTGCCTGCTGCTCCTCACTGGCGCCGCAGGTGTGCTATGTCTGCGAATGCGATGGCATAGACGCAAGTAAGAGCCACCCGCCCCCAACCCCCTGACGCCCTCGGTTCACGCCCTGGGCGTCTTTTTTTTTGTGGAAAGGAAACTGCATGAAGGAGTCCCCGTGATCGTCCTCCTGACCATTGAGGACGCTGCCAAGGTGCAGCAGCCAGAGCTGCGCTCAGTCGCCTTGAGTCGCCTGCAGTCGCTCGACTCGGAGGAAATGCTGGGCGGAGAAGCGCCAAGTGCCGTGATCGTGATGGAGCCCGGCGACGACCTGGACGGACTCAGCGGCCGTCTTGGCTTTGACGTCCTGTCAGCTCGCTACTCGGATTGCCGCTTTGACGAGTGCGGATACGCACGCACGTTCGAGGTGCTGGAGGAGCACTCAGCGTTCTTCGAGATCGTGTTTGTCCTCAGCGACTACGGAGACGGTGCTGTCGTCTTGGTGCAGAAGCAGCAAGGCATCGATGCCGACTTGCTTGCCTTGTGCGCCATGCATGCGGTTCCCGCACCTGAGGAACCGTCGTGACCTATCTCATTGACCCACCAACGGCCACCTTCGGGTGGCTTTTTGTTGCCCTAGGAGGACCCATTGACCCCACTGCACCCGATCGTGGAGGCACTCGTTTGCCGCCTGGACGAGAACCTGAACGAAGAGTTCGAGGAGCGAGCCGGCGTCATGCAGTTCGAGGCTGGTAAGCAGCGGGAGCTTGCCGAAGCCCTCGCGCTACTGGAGGTGATTCGCAGACACCCACTGGCAGTTTCCCAGCTCTCTGTGTTCCAGGCAGTTCTTGGCGGCGAGCCGGTGACGGTTCTGGCCCGTGACCACGCCACAGGAACAGCCCGCCTGGCTGCCTTAGGTGCCACAGGGGTGTCCACCGGGGACCTGCCCAGGGCCCTGTCATCCCTCGGCGGAACGGCCCGCCTAACTCCTCTGTAGCCCTCCCCAGAAAAGCGAGGAAAGCGGCGTATCTGAAATGAAGGACTTCCCCTTCGACCACCAACTATCTCAAGGAGAACCACTTGGAACATCGAATTCTCAAGGCCGCTACGTGCCTGTCCCTCTCGGGGCGGTCGATGCTGACCTATCACCTGGGCGCCAGTGCTGCAGGAGACGTCTGCTTCCGCATCTGGGACACCGACGGCAAGGGCATCTATTCGAAAGAGTGGGTGTGTGCCGGCGACATCCAGAAGGTGCTCGCACAGCACGAGTCCATCGCCGCTCCCCTGCTGCTGCCGCTCTTCAAGGTCGGCCGCTCAGTGAACAGCGCGGGCTTCCTCCTGGCTGCCCTAAAGAACGAGGGGCTCGTCACGAACCATCCAGAGGAACCTCACCGGTACGTCCGTGTGGAGTCGCTGGCGTTCGTGGAGGAGGTCACTCGCCTGATGAAGGCGGGGGTCAGCCTCGATCCCGAACAGGTGCCCGCGATGAAGAAGCGGCGCAGGGGTAGTCGTGTTCCTGCCTGGACAGCTGAGACCGAGCAGGCCCAAGGCTAGGCGCTCGATGCTCATTCAGATCGCTGCTCTTGCTGCCCTGATCTTGGTGGCCGCTGTCCTCACTCCACTGCACGCCATGGCTGTTGTCTGTGCCTGCGTCCTGCTGGTCCTGTTCCCCATCCAGTCTGTGCTGATCGCTGCAACCACTGCAGTTGCCTATGTGCTTGTCAACCAACTTACCAGGAGAAAACGTCGTGGAAATCGAACTCGAAGACTGCATCGCTTCCGTGATTGATCGTGTGCTTGCGCAGGACCTTCCCGAGGAAGCCTATGCGCAGGCTCTGGCTGCTGAAGCCGAACTGCTTGCCTGCGCAAGTAAGGGCGACTGACGTCCCGAACACGCGCACACCTCTCCCTCTTCCCCCCTTTTCCCCCTTCCTGACCACCACATCCGCTTTCGTGTGGAGGCACAGCCATGGCCGGCGAAGGGGCCACCTTTGGAGTTCACAAATGACATCACCGATCTACCGCGAGCAACTGAGCGAAGCGCAACGCGGGCCTCACACCGCCAAGCTGTTTGGCATTCGTTTCCCGCTGATGGTGGAGCCCTACACCTTCGACAGCGCGGGCGCCCTCTCCGAGCAGTACGACGGTGGCTACTGGGAGTTCTATGCCCTATGCAACGGCGGCTTTTACATGGCGCCGACCAGCCGCGAGGCCTTCCACGTGGTCTGTGCCAACGGCTTCGAGGGCGACCTGTCTGCGGACGCCTTCGGCATCACAGCATGCCTCCACGCCTACAGCTATCTGTCGTTCGCTGCAGACGAGAAGCTGGCGGAGGAGTGCGCTCGTCAGTACTACGCGCTGCGGGAGTACGCGGGCCAGCACTCCGAGGCGGCGTCTATCTGGAAGGCGACAGACTAGGTGGTGACGTCGGGGGTCAGACGGACGTCGGGGCTCTCGGCACGTCGGGGGCTCCGACCACGTCGAGGTATTCATTTCGACGTCGAGGTATTCACTTCACGTCGGGCGTCTAGGGACGTCGGGGTAGTAGAAGGACGTCGTTGCGTGGCGTCTAGAAAACACCTCAAAAAAATACCCTTTAGCGCCGGAAAAGCGTGGCTAGACTCGCGCCCTCGGTCGATCCTCATTGATCGAGATGCAGGTGATCTCACCTGACGCTCGTCGCCACTCGCTCCTTAACAACCCAGTACATGTGCTTGATGCGCTCCGGCCGTTAGCCTGATCGCGACCATGAGATTTAGGGAGTCGTTCTGCCTCCCGCCTTAGAGCCCGCATGTGTTGGCTCACAAGAATCTTTTTGTTTTTCATGGAAATTTTTTCTGAATCATTTGCCGTCCCAGCTGTTGTTGCGGATGGCGCCCCCGAGAACCGGGAAAACGGGGAAGCTGGCCCCGAATCTGACACCTCCCTTGTCACCAATACCGCATTCCTCGCCGCCATCTACGGCGAACTTCCAGAGGGTGTAAGTGCGGTTGTCTGCTCAAAGCAGGGCGATCCGACTGAGGGAGGGTGGACAGCAATGCCGGCAGCTTCGGCGCACAACCGATGCGGGCCAGCCACCAACAATTATCTGAACTGCTCTAGCTTTCGAGTCACCGAGGACGGAGTGCGAGCAAGGAAGGAGCATCTCCACGCGTGTCATTTCTTGATGCTCGATGATCTCGGGACCAAGGTGCCGCTGGAACTCCTGAGCGCTCTACCGCTGTCGTGGCGAGTAGAGACCAGCCCTGGCAACTACCAAGGCGGCATCCTCCTCCGCGAGCCAATCACTGATGCGGCGATGGCCAACCAGCTCCTGGACGCACTGATTGCTGCAGGGTTGTGTGACGCTGGAGCATCTGGACCCACAGCGCGATGGGCGCGATTGCCGATTGGCATCAACGGGAAGCTCAAGTACCGGGCAGACGATGGCACACCATTCCGCTGCAAGCTCGTTGAGTGGAATCCGTCGCTGAGGTACACCCCAACTGAGATCGCCGATCGGCTGCACCTGAACTTGCACAAGCCGGCTCAAACCCCGAAGGGGAGAGTGCCGCAAAGACCAAGGACGGAGAACCCCTTCTTCGTGGAAGCCGCAGACGAGAACCCAGTGGTCACGGCTTTGAGGACGCATGGCCTCTACAAGCGCTTGATCTCGCCTGGAAAGCACGAGGTCACATGCCCTTGGGTCCACGAACATACTGACGCACAGGACACCGGCGCGGCTTACTTCGAACCGAACAGTGAGTTCCCAGTGGGCGGCTACTGCTGCCAGCATTCGCATCGGGACCAGTACCGCATACCGCAACTGCTTCAGCATCTGGACGTAGGGCTTGTTGATGCCCGGAATCGGCCGACGATCACGGTGGCGCCCGGTGCCATGCACTCCGCTGTTGATGCAGCCGAGAGAGTGCTGGCGGGAAGCGGGAGGTACTTCCAGTCAGGTGGAATGATTGCGACCGTCGGCAAGGATCCTGTTACTGGTGACCCAAGAATCATCCCGGCCAACGTTTCCTCGCTCACGCTTGATCTGTCCCGCTCCGCCGAATGGGTTTCGGAAGGCAAGGACGGGGCGAAGTCGATTGACCCGTCTCCCAAGCACGTCAAGGCCCTTCACGAGTCTCAAGAGTTTCGCCACCTACCAAAGCTCATAGGCTTCGCGCGGCAGCCTTACTTCAGGGACTCGGGCGGGACTCTCGTCAGTACCTCGGGCTACGACGCCGAGTCCGAAAGGATCGGTGTGTTTGAGGCGTCGAAGTACCGGTTACCAATGCCTACCCGTGAGGAAGCTGAGAAGGCTCTGGCGGAACTGAAGAGCTTGCTGTCCGAGTTTCACTTCGCATCCGAACAGGACCGGGCGGCTACCCTTTCCGCGCTGCTCACCGCAGCTGTCCGGCCGAGTCTGCCAGTAGCTCCGGCGTTCCACGTGCAAGCCTCGACACCTGGCAGCGGGAAGACGTATCTGTGTGAGTTGATCGGGCTGTTTGCGGGACCTGCTCCCAACGTCAAGGTCACCTACCCGGCGAGCGCGGAGGAGGCGACCAAGATGATGTTGGCCGTGCTGATGTCCGCCCCCGGCGTAGTCGAGTTTGACGATATGGACAGCGACTGGAAGCCGTTCAGCCCGATCAAGAGAGCGCTCACGGCGTCATCCACCTCAGACCGGGTGCTTGGGGCGAGTAAGACCATCACGGTCAGTACGCGGACGCTCTTTCTTGGATCGGGGAACAACGTCGGCCCAACGCGTGACCTGATACGGCGCGTGATGACGATCCGGTTGGAGCCTCAGGTCCAGTCCCCCGCCACCTTGAAATACGCGTCGTCCCCAGTAGCTCGTGTTCGGGCTGACCGGGAGCGCTTTGTTGTCGCCGCACTTACGATCATTCGGGCGTGGCAGGCTGCGGGGTCGCCTCGAAGTCCAAACGCGATTGCAAGCTACGGCGGTGAGTGGTCTGACTACTGCAGGCACCCGCTGGTTTGGCTTGGTATTCATGACCCGGTAGCGACGATCGTCACGCAGCTCGCCGCAGATCCTGAGGAGGAGGCGTTGGGTCGTGCGATGACGCAGTGGCACCGGCATTTTGGGACTCAACCCGTGACGGTCCGCGAGGTGAAAGCACAGGCTGTCTCGAACGACGAGTTGCACGATGCCTTGACAGAGCTCCCCGTGACGGATTTCAAGGGGACCATCAACTCCAACAAGCTCGGCTGGTACCTGAGAGGCAAGCTCGGCCGCATCGTCAACGGTCGAAAGTTCGAGCGGGTGGAAGCGTCAGAGCGTACTGCGTGGGCACTACGTCCGGCCGGCCCGGTTTCTCCAGTTTCCCTACCTTTGGCGGCGTCAGAGCGTGCCGCGCCCCAGATCTCGCAAGACGAGATTGATCACGCGACGTTCTAGTCGCACTCCCCAACCACACTGCCGGCGTCCTGATGCACCTCGCATCGGGGCGCTGGCGATCGTCCATTTTTTTCTTGAAAGGAGAACCGATGGCCGTCGTCAAAGACTTAGACCAAGCGTTCGTTGACCACAAACTGATTTGCCCGCCCGGAGCATCCAAGTTCGAGTTCGTAGCCCCAGGGGGCACAGGGCTCTACATCCTGGTGCATGCCTCGAAGCCGGGGCAGGGCACCTACTTCCTCCGCTACAGAGATCCCGCGACGGGCAAGACCCGCCACGCGCCACTGGGAAAGACCGCCGAGATGTCGCTGGAGGCCGCTGGAGCCGCTACGGCCGCCTTTCGGGCGAACCTGGGGCAGCCCGCCGTCCAGCCCGCGTCGGTGTCACCTGCGCCGCCTAATGCGGTCTCTGCCGGCCGCGATGGCGAGATGACCCTCGACGCATTCATGACGGACCTCTACTTCCCTCACGTGAAGGCGCATAAGCGATCGTGGACCCGGGACGAGCAGCTGTATCGGCTGCGCATCAAGGCCAAGTTCGGGCACCTGGGGCTGTCGCAGATTACGCGCAAGGCAGTTAATCAGTTCAAGCTGTCGCTGCTTGGGGAGCTCAGTAAGGCTTCTGTGAACCACCACGTGCAGCTCCTGCGGCATGTCTTCAACTTGGCGGTCTCCTGGGAAGCGCTGGACCGGAACGTCCTCAAGGGCATCGAGCTGCTGCACTTGGACAACCAAGTGGAAAACTACCTGGACGATGCTGCGGTTGACCGATTTGTGGAGGTGGCGAAGACCGCCGAGAACCGCAACGTCTGCCTGATCCTGACGTTCCTCCTCAGCACCGGGGCGCGGTTGGGGGAGGGCTTACGCGCGGAGTGGAAGCAGATCGACCTCGCCAACAAGGTGTGGAAGATTCCGGCGACCAACACCAAGTCGAAGAAGCTGAAGTACCTGCCGCTTAACGACAGTGCGCTGTGGGTGATTGAGCAGTTGACCTCAGAGGGGAAGTCGCCGTACTTGTTTCCGTCGCCTGCAACTGGGCGCCCGTACACCACCATCACCCGCGCGTGGTACGTGATCCGGAAAAAGGCGGCGTTGCCGGACAACGTCCGCATCCACGACCTGCGCCACACGTTCGCAAGCAGGCTGGTATCACGTGGACGGAACCTGTTCGAGGCGCAGAAGCTGCTTGGCCATGCTGACCCCCGGACGACCATGCGTTATGCGCACTTGGCCATGGGCGTGATGCAGGAGGCCTCGAACGTGGCGGCATTGCGGGTGGCGTAAGCTGTTCAGTAGGGGCGGGAAACTGCCTCTACTTTCTTGCACCGGCAGCATGTGGAGGGACTCGATGAGACTGCGACAACTTGGAGTAGCAGTAGCTGGCTCACTGGCTGCGATCAAGATTTGGCTGCTGGTAACGGCGGTCGTGCTGCTTGCCGCCCTGAACACAGCGACCCTCGTCAGTGAGCGTGCGCATGACCTCCTCTATTTCGGACTTCGTGCCGTTCTCAGTATCGCCGGCACCGCAACTGCCGATCGGCTGACGCACAACAGCGTTAAGGCAAAGGCGAACAAGAATATCGACACTGCGACGGCGAAGTTGAAGGTCGCGAATCAGGAGCTGCAAACCCGCAACGGCAAGCTCGCACAAGAGGTCGACGCTGTCAGTCACCGCTACGAGCGGTTGAAGACGGATCATTCCGTGCTCCAGGCGCGCCGCCTAGATGACGCCAGAGTGGCCAAAGAGGTGGGCGGTCTCGTTCGAAAGCGGCTTGCTCACGGCGTAGTCAGGAATCAAGCGTCGGTCCCTGCGGAATCGATTCCGTTCGTCGGTATTGGGGTTCTTCTTGGCATGGCCGCTCTAGACATCTATGACGCTTGCCAGACCATGAAAGACATCAATGGGCTTCTCGTTCGTCTTGGCGAAGGCGAAGAGAACGCTGACTTTTGCGGCACCAAGCTGCCGTCGAGAGATGAAGTCATAGCTCAAGCGCGGACGCAGTGGGCAACGAGCCTAGCTTGGGCAAAGGCCGAACTCGCGGCTGCTCCTGCATCCCTGAACATCAAGGTACCTGACGTACGACTGCCAACTTCGCGGGAGGCGGCTACTGTTGTTTGCCCCTCGATCCCACGTCTTTGCCCTTAAGGACCCGTGCTGGTCAAATCGCGTGAGTAGGAGGTCGGAATGGAAGGCACGGAAACAAGTCTGCGGCAGAAAATGGTGGCGATTCTGAGTCAATCAGACGAGCCCCTGACGTATCGAGGTTTGACCCAGGCGATCTGGAAGGTCTACCCCGAGTTCCACAGCCACCTCTTGTCTCTCTACGACGGTGACACGACTGAGGCGCGGCGCCGGCTTCGGATCAGAATGGGGATTGAGGTCCGCGACCATCCAGAAGTCTTTGCTGCCACGAAGGTCGAGGGTGTAGTTGTCGTCGGCTTGGCTGCCACTGAAGACGATGCCGCCATTGAGATTGAAGAGGAAGCTCAGGAAGGTTCTGGGTCCGTACCGGCCGTCTACTGGTACACCTTTCCCGCCTACCGCCGCCCGAGCGGCCCCTTCCCAGTCAAGATCGGCAAGGGCAACGATCCCGAGGCGAGAATCCTGCAGCAGGTCACGCCGATGCCGGAAAAGCCGACCGTGCTTGGGCAGTATGTGCACCCGGAAGCAGACAGCCTAGAGCGTGCGGTTCAGTACGTGCTCAAGGTGCGGGGAAAGCGGAAGTCCGACGCGCCGGGGACTGAGTGGTTTATGACGACTCCCGAGGAGGTTGCTGGGATCGTGCACTGGATCGTCGGCAAATAAAGTTGCTGAAGTTCAGAGGTCTGAGGAAGTTCGGCAAAGCGTTCGGCGAGGTTCGGCACGAGTTCGGTTCGGTTCGGCAACGGCAGAAAAGCCTTGCACTTCAGGGACTTACCGGACCGGCTATGCGACTAGTTTGGATTGAAAATCCGCGTGTCGGTGGTTCGATTCCGCCCCAGGCCACCAGTCTTCAAGCGCCCCAGCGCCCGATCCGGGTTCTGGGGCGTTTCTACAATTCGGGCCGGTTTTCTACAATTTCTCGTCGGGTCCGCTGTCTAAGACGTCAGAGACTCTCGCCGCGTAAATGCCTTGCCCTCAGCGATTTCATCGGCCGGACGACGTCACGTAGCGCCTGCATGAACACCTCGGCGCTTGGCGCAAGCGTCCGATTCTTCACGCGAAGTAGCCCAATCGGGATTCCCGCTGGCAGATCGATCGGAAGAGCCCGCAAGGAAGCGGGTAACTTACCGAATCGCAGGATCGAGCCGTACATCACGGTGAGGAATGCCTGGGTCGCGACGAGCTCATAGCGGACCAGCATGGACATCGTCGTGACTGTCGGGTACGGCAGGCTGAGGCCATGCAAGCGAAACTGTGACTCGAGGTGCTCCGTGACGGACCCATTCACCGATGGCAGCGCCCAAGGGTACCGCGCAGTCTCTTCCAGCTTTAGTGACTTTTTTCGAGCCAACGGATGTTGCACGCCCGCGACAATGAAAAGCCGATCATCGAACAGCCGCTCAAACTCCAGGTCGCTGGTGCCCCCATGATGCTCGCGTCCAATCCCAAGATCGACGGATCGACCAATGACTTCGGTCGCCAACTTGCCCGACTCCAATTCTGCGACCTGAAAGCGGAATCCAGCGCGCTGGGATCGAACCGCGCCAATCGCGTGAGGCACGAGTCCAGCGCACACCGCTGGCGTGCCGCCTAGCCGCAGTTCGCCGCGATCTGCATCGGCGAGGGACTGCAGTTCATTCACCGCTTGCCGCAGTTCTTCAAAAACGCCAGTGGCGCGACGCAGCACGATTTCACCCTGCGGCGTCACGCTGACACCGCGATTGGTGCGATCGAACAGCCGCACCCCGAACGTGGCCTCAAGCTCCCCTATGGACTTCGACAGTGCGGGCTGCGTCAGGCCGATCTCGCTCGCCGCCCTCAGCATGCTGCCTGATCGCGCCACTGCCAGCAGAAGCCGCAACTCCCGCAGCGTCACTCGTCTGGCAATCAGTTCCAGAGTGCTCATTGCTATAACTTAAGGTGATAGAGAATCAAAGAGAATCGATATCAGAAGCATAGCTGACGGGGTAAGGTGACGGCCTTAGGCAGATCGCCCAATAGGAAACTTGATGAACAAGATGCTCACCCTGTGTGCCGCCCTGATGGCGCCTACCGTAGTTGACGCCCAGGGCCTCGCCGGCGCCAACGGAGAACGATCAGGCATCACGGCGGTAGCGCGCCACGTCTTCGACGACGCGACGATCCCGGGAAAAGAGTTTCGCGTTCTCCACACCACCTACGAGCCCGGTGGCCAGAATCCGAAGCACTACCACCCCTCGCACGTTGTGTTCTACGTCCTTGAGGGATCGGGCGTGTGGCAAGAGGAAGGAAAGGATCCGGTGACGCTTAACCCTGGCGGAAGTCTGCATGTGCGCCCGGGGATGGTTCACGCCCACCGCAATGCCAGCGCGAAAGAGAAGCTTGTGTTCCTTGAATTCGTCATTGTGGACAAGGGGCAGCGCAGTACCGTTCCGATGCGATAGGCGCAAGGCGATGCCACACGCCCGGGCGGATGCATGAGCCCGCATATTCGACGTCCGCTTTGGGTCCCAAGGCGGGTCTTGTAACGGCCTAACGAAGAGGCTTCACAAGCTCACCGCGCCGCGAGCGCACGTAGTGCTCAGTCATATCTCGATTCCGATGGGCGAGCAACTTTTGTGAGTGCGCCAGGTCGCCGGTGTCCGTGGCGGCTTTCGCCCGAAGATCCCGAAACTGGAAGCTCACACCAGCTGCACGGCGTGCCTTGTCGAAGCGTCCGCGCAGCGCAGAAGCGGTTAACGGCTGGCCGTTGTCGTCTTGAATCAGGTACGGACTGATGGCGGAACGGGGGCGCGAAATGATCCCAGCGATTAGCGCAGCGAGCTCACCGATCATTTCGATGCCGATCCGAGCCCCGGTCTTGTTCTGAGTGATCCACAGCGCGCCTTCGCGCAGGTCCGTTCGTTTGATCTTGAGGACGTCTGCCGGTCGCTGGCCGGTCAGTAGAGCCAAGTCCATGGCATCGGCCACGGCTGCGTCCGCGCAGGCCTTCACCTTGGCGAATTCATCGTCTGTGACGTACCGATCGCGCCCGGACTCTCTGAACCCCTTGACGCCTTGGCAGGGGTTCTGGAGGGCCGTGTAGCCCCATTCCCGGGCTTTGTTGAAGATGTGCGAGAAGAGCGCCTTCTCGCGGTTCGCCCTGACCTGGGCCACCTTGCCGCGGATGTCCATGTATTCGCGGACGTGCATCGGCAGGATGGCGTCTATCGGCATGTGGCCGAAGACCCGGAGCAAGTGCAAGAGCTCCTTGTCGTTGTCCTTTCGCGTGCGAACGGCCTTTGTCGGGTAGACCTCCCTGACGTACCGTTTGACGACGGCGGAGAACAGGCGGCTTGAGTCGTCGGCTTGTACGCCCTCCAGCTGTGCCCATAGCCTCAGTGCCTCCGCCCTGTCGCTCGACAGTTTTCGCCACACGCGGGGCGTGCCCGCGACGTGGTAGTAGGTCTTGCCCTTCTTGTGGAAGCGAGGCGGGTCGTCGAAGTTGGATTGGCGTCTGCGGCCCATCACACGGCCCTCAGTGCACCGAAATTAGGCCGCTGGACCATCACTGCATCCTCGGCGCACCCGAGCATCTTCTCGGCGTACTTGCGAGCGACTACGGGCCTGCCAATGGCGTTGACTTCGAATCGCCAGCCCTTGCGCTGGAGCCATTCGACCTGGAGCCGGTTCAACTTGAAGCCGGTGATGTCCTGCACCTCGTCTGAGGTCAGGAGGAAGGGGGCGGTTCCGGAGTTACCCATTGCAGGTCAGGCAGGATGATCGGACCCACGGCAGAAAGAAAAAGGCCCGTCCGTCCACCGATCAGGTACAGGACCATTGGGGTACAGGCGCAGCCCGGAAGGGATGAGAACTCGCGTGTACATGGGCTCGAGAATTTCGCCTGTCTCCCGCACCACACGACGACCGGCGACCGTGCCAAGCTCACCGACTCCGAATCGCTGCTTGCACCATTGGGGCCAATTGAGCCAGGTGCAGACCGACCGCGCCTGCGCTGTGAGTCCACCGTAGCCATGGATGCGAGCTCCTTTCGGGAAGGCCTGCAGCGGCCCGGTTTTTGAGAGGTACTTCATGAGATAGCCGATGGGTGCGCGGCCAATGACGGTTTGAGTCATGCCGTGCGGCCACCAACTGCGCTTGTCGAATTTGGGCAGCTGCAGCCGCACGGGCAGCCAGATCGCGAGGTGGTAGTGGATAGCGCCTCGCTTCTGCAACTCCGCCACCCAGACGTACTTGAAGGCGACCGCCTGTCGGTGGCACCACTTGCGCACTGCAGCCATGCAGTCGGACAGATGCCGTGGCAGCCAATCGCCGACTCCGCGATAGGTGAGGGTGACAAACCAGACGCGTTCCCGGTGGCCTCTTGGGACGGTTAGTTCATGCCACTTGGCGCAGGCCCATACGGTGCGTTTCAAGCGTCCGAGCCGACGCTTCTGCACCATGCCGACGTCGAAGCTGATATCTAGGTGTTGTGTCCCACTTGTTTTAGATGAGACAAGCCCCGGCGGCT
>LJPI01001941.1:0-121000 GCA_001430955.1 Chrysosporium queenslandicum | reverse complement strand
ATACTTTTGCGGAGTAGCTGTAAGTTGGTTGGGTTTAAGGTTGCGGATAGCCTATTTTTTGGCGCGGAAGTAACTAAGGAAGTAACTAGTTAAAGTTAACTAGCCTCGCCCAGACTCACCCATAGAGTCGACTTGTCTCTCAACGAAACTGACCAACTTGATGAATACTATCAACCTCACCCCGCTTGCTCCGCATCAAGGGGTCAAGTGTTCAATAATGTAGCGAGAGACTTATTTTTTTTAGCCTACCGCCGCCCACATATAACAGGATGGTCTCTTTCTTTTCATTTTCCCGCGCTTCCAAGTCCTCCGGTTCCCGCAGCAGAGTGGTACCCTCATCGAGCAATGCCTCCACAACGTCCTTTTCCCCGACTTCCTCTGGCCCTGTCACGACAACAACCTCGTCTTCATCACCATCACCACCCGCGATGTCATCGGCCTCGGCCTCGGCTACTCTCATCGAAGCACTCCGCAACAACCCATTTGGTACTGCGTCGAAGACCAAATGCCCCGCCGCGATTCTTAGCAACGAAGAGGAGGAAGAGCGGGACAGGACAGAACTCAATAATTTTCTTGTGATTTTAGCGGAGTTATTTCCGGATGTGAAAATCGAAGTGTTTCGTGAACTGCTCGTTCGGTTTGACGGCGAGAGCAGACTACAAGTATGCGTGGAGCAGCTTCTACGGTACCGGAATGAATGGGTAAAGGGGAGATGGAATGTTCCTACGGCAACGAACGGAACGCCGACTCGGACCTCAAGGCGGATGTTGAATAATGGGAATGAAGATCCCGCTTGGGTGAACAACGTGCCTGAAGAAGAAATGTTTAGGAGTGACTTTTATAAAAAGGCTGTGAAAACGGTGCTATGTCATGAGTTTCGCTCCATCAGTCGAAGTGCTATCGACGCTGTTCTGGCTGAGGTAAACTACTCTTATACCCGTGCTCGTCCAACGCTGAAACACCTTTCCCGGAAAACATGGCGTGTGACCTTGGGGAATATTCTCTCCTTCAAGAAGAGCAAGGAGAAGGAAGACCCGCCCTTACTCGCCTGGCAAAGGCAGCCAAATGGTGAAGTCTTGCCTTATCTAAAGGCGACCGGCTGCGCCGAATTGGATAAAGAGCTATATGATACTTTCCTTGGACCACTACTCGTTCAGCGAAGAGAAAAGCAGGAAGATGAAGATCTCAAACTGGCGCAAGAGTTTAACGAGTTAGAAGCTAAAGCCGTCGAGGCTCTATATGAGTGCAGCTGCTGCCTTTCAGATGTCCCGTTTGAACAGATTTCCATGTGCTCCGAAACCTTCCATGTCATATGCTTTACCTGCATTCAGCGAACTTTGCATGAGGCTTTGTTTGGGCAAGGCTGGGGAAACTCGATTAACTGTGATAAATCGACTCTCCGCTGCCTGGCTCCATTGCAGAGCGGTACTTGCAACGGTGTTCTGGATACGATACTCGTCAAACGAGCCATCCTAGCAGACAAGGCTGGCTCCGAAACATACCAGAAGTTCGAAAGCCGACTTGCTGAAGAATCCCTCATCAAATCCCAACTGAAACTTGTCCGGTGTCCTTTCTGTTCGTACGCTGAATATGATCCTGTCTACCACCCTTCTTCCAAGGGCTTGAATTGGCGTTTTCGGCGTGCAAGCTTATTACCCACTATTTGCATGATCATGGTTCTCCTTGATATGATACCCTTTCTTATTGTCTTGTTCACTGCATTCCTTCTTCTCTGTCCAACTACAATACCCCTAATTTTTAGTGCATCAGTGCGAAACCTCTGCCTCAAGACTCGAAACCAACGATTCACTTGCTCGAATCCGGCCTGTGAGCGGGACAGCTGCGTGACATGCCAGAAGCCATGGCAGGATCCGCATGTGTGTCATGAACCTCTCTTACTCAATCTTAGAACAACCGTTGAGGCTGCCCGAACTGCCGCCATAAAGCGGACGTGTCCGCGGTGTGGGTTGTCTTTCGTCAAGTCTTCTGGCTGTAACAAGCTCACGTGCGTGTGTGGATATTCAATGTGTTATCTCTGTCGCAAGGCTCTGGGTCCTCCTTTGACACAAACGGGCGTAAATAACCTTCGCGGCGACCATAGGCTTCGGGATCCAGAGATTATTCCCTTTATGGAAGGAGGGTTTGACGGTCCAGCCGATATCGATGTACAATCAGACGAGGAATTGCCTGATGACGAAGAAGAAGGCGAGGGCTACAAGCACTTTTGCGAGCATTTTCGCATTAATCCCGGCTCTCGCTGCACTGAGTGCAACAAGTGTGATCTTTACATGGCAGAGGATGAAGAGGCCGTGGCCCAGCGTGCCGGAGAGCAAGCAGAGCGCGAATGGAGACATCGACAGGGGTTGGAAACCAGCCCTGTGCCACCCCATTTTGGTAACTTGAATATCCAGCTGCATGATAACAGGAAGAACAAATCAGACGCTCGTCACAGCGGCATAATAGCTCCTTGGGAATGGAACTGGCAATTTGACCCTAAAGATTGGAAAGAAAGGTGTCGATTCTGGGTGCAAGACGTATGGCGCGACGGAAGATGGAAAGGGGAGGCGCAATTTCTGGTCGATAGACTTGTGGAAATCTTGATCATCGTTGAAACTTGACGACCTTACGACTACTGCGACGAGTTTTTTTTTACTATGCCTGCATTTTATCAGATCATTTGGGTGGGCTGGGGTTATGGCTGGAAGCTTATGAGGCAATACGCGAGTGATCACGGTTCCATTGGGTCGGGCAAAGGATTGCATGTATGGGTATCTATTTCAGGTGCAGGTGTCTGCGGTTCTAGGAATTGGGTTGGAAGGGATTGTGCTCCTGGCTTCACGCAGTATTTCTCAAGCCTTCCTGCTATACCCCACTTCCCAACATCCATATTGGTTGCCCTTGTTATTGTATTGACTTTCTTCCAGTATGTACTAGGAGTGTGATCTTATGAACAAATGAACTGAATGACTCTTGGAAGCAATGAAATTACTATATCACTGTAGCATACTACATCTGCTGCACTGTTTGCTTCGTTGATGCCGATGAAGCTAATCTCCACGTGATTGACCCTTATCTCCACGGCAGCAAGAGTACGTAATCTGTTCACAGCTTCAAGAGCAAACCAGGCCCTTTCATGACACCTCTTCAAGTACGTTGTTTGCAAGCATGAAGCTATGATAATTGCAATAAATTAACCCAGAGACAGAAGCTTTTGAGAAGTATATCCTGATTCTTCACTACCTGACCCATTCGACGGGCTAATCACCCATGACTTTGGTCTTACTTCAGGCTACCATACGGAGCTGAGAAGATGGCGATGATGCCGAGTGTCACCTCTGGGGATAGTAGGACAGGGAGCCCGTTTGTAATCGAGCGCGACGATGAATCTTCGTTCGAGAATGATCTTCTAGATGCCGACGATGGTATGTGCAGAGCATCCTTTGAAGGCAATCATCAGAATCAATTACTAAATCCTACATTCTTGCTTCAGCGATCGAAGCGGATGACCCGCTCGCTTCCACAACCGACCGAACTCCGCTAACAGGAAATATTGGCTCCTCTTCCTCTAACAATGCTAGGGGAGAGTCATCTAGATCTGGCGCCATTGCTGGGTCATACTTAACTTCTTCCATCCCTGGCGAAGATCGCCGCGCTCCAGTCAACACGATCGATGAATCAGTATGGGATACGTTGTCACGCGATTTCCTCGGTGTATGGGAGAAAATGAGGCAAGTTCTTTGGCCAAAGTACCTGCTCGGAGGAATGCTGCAGCGCGGAGGCGGGGGCATCGCTGGTGCAGCGGAAAGAGGGGAATCTACAGGGTTTGGAAACGGGCTCGGTGGTGTTAGAAACCTGGTGGGCAGGTGGCCGGATGCAGACATCGTGCTACAAGGCGGGATGAGTGAGGGCTTAAGGGATTGGGATCTCTGGTTTGTTCTCCGAAGACTTCTTGGGTGCGTTCGTGTGAGGTTTACTGACTGGCCGTTGATTTAGGGGCCCATTGATTTTCTGCCTGCTGCTAAGCATGTTTCTCTCGATGGCGGCGTCGAAAGAGCAGAAGAGCGTGGTATTTTCTGGTATGTTTTGTATTATATGGATTGGAGAGGCAGTCGTGACGTTACAGATCAAACTGCTTGGTGGTAATATGTATGCATCCCTTGCTGTCTGGGCCTCCGGATATGTTCGCTAACGGGCCCGTTCTGATAGATCGTTCTTTCAATCCGTTTGCTTGATCGGATACACGATATTCCCGCTGGTAATCGCCGCGCTACTTAGTGCCCTAGGATTGCCTGTTATTCCCCGAATTCCGGTTTATATTGTCCTAGTAGCGTGGTCGCTCGCGGCTGGTGTCAGCATTCTGGGAGGATCGGGAGTGGTGAAGAATCGAGTCTTTCTAGCGGTTTATCCCCTCCTCGTGTTCTACGTGGGAATCGGCTGCCTCTGTTTCATCAGTTGAGATATGACTATAAGTGGCCCAATGGCGTTTGGTGATTGATACAGATATCGGGTCTGATTAACTGGGCAATGGCCATTGAGGCTAGGCATGAATGCCGGGGGATCAATTAGGATCCCATGGACCATACTACATTCTTCCGGTCAATTCTTTGTATTAGTATTTATGGAGGATTGTGTCCTAGCATTGAAGTGTTGTATTCTCGTTCCAGCTTATTGGATTGATCCCGCCCTGAAATATTTCCATATAAGATCTATGAATCTTTGATCCTTAATAGTTTTCTCCAGTATATTGATGAGTAGTAGGGATTTTCCGCGCCAGCCCCTGACTATCATTTTGGCAATTTAAAAGAAGCTTCTCGCCGTAAAAAGGACCAGCACCTCTTTCTGTCATTTCTCTTCATACCGACCAGGTCGAATTACATCCTGCCACGCTCCAGCATCACCGGCAGCCACTCGAGCGGGGGTAGAAAACTTCGTTTGACAACGCAATCTTCTCAGAGCGCTGGCATTCTCAACAAATCAACCAGGAACAGTTTCAGAGAACGAGAATTAGGAGAATTAATTGAACACCAAGAGGATAATTCTCAGGCGGTTGTTTGGCGCTTGGGTGGTCAAGCCTGTACGCCCAATCAGCCATCTCTCAAAAGGCTCCAACCAAGCAAACTAAACTCCCAACGCCGTCACTCGGTTCTGTTCTTCCCCACCAACTTCTACCTTTAACATTGTTTCAACGGCTCAACCCAGACCCCACGACAAGAAGAGTTGAACAAGGAGGCACTCAAAATGGCAGAGTCGGAGGCTCACGAGAAGAATGGGCAGTCAGAAGGTAAGAGTGCAAGCAATTCTCCGCCACTGCTGGAAAACACCACCACTCATACCCCATGAATGCCTAGAACTCCCGAACGATTCCACAGCTGCTCCAACAGGTATGAGACTAGTCTCCTCGAGTTCTAATAGATAGGCCCAAGCAGCCTTGTTTTTATTCCAAGATGTCTTCAAGGACGAAGCTAATGTGTTTTCTTTAATAGTTACCCCAACACAAGGTATGCAGGGAAACAACTTCTGCCTATGAGGAACTCCATGATTTGGCTGCTTTAGGTTCTAACATTACGAAGTCCAGCAGAAACCCGAAGACGATTCGCCCGCATGCGACTCAGAAGAGCTTTCAGAAGGTACGAAACCGTTAACGCCAACGCGAGAGTCAGAAACAATAAGTGAGCCAGCCTCTGACGAGAAGAAAGATGGATCTGGCGAACGGCCTGTCCGCCAAAAGCTCAAGGAGACATCTATAGCTGGCCTTTCGCGACAACAATCCCCTGAAGACGAGCCGATTGCACCCCGAGAGCCCGTTGCTAGTAGTGACAATGACCGCGGCCGACTAAGACGAAAGCGATCCTTCGACGAGTCTACCGAGGGAGAAAACGCCGATGCAGAAACGAAAAAGGATGACGATGGTGGTCACCGAAGAAAGAGATCAAGAGATTCAAAGCTCGAAGAAAGCTCAGCCACCCACCTGAAAGAACCGGAGCCAAAAGAAACCCGCGCTCAAACCCCATCGCCCTCACGGGCGCCTTTGAACGAAGCCGAGAAACTGCTAAGTCCAAAAAAGAAGCGGAGCAGGGAGCAGCTGGATAAAGATGACTTGAAGTCGGCCCAGCATGAGCCTGAAAATGAAAGACAGCCCAAGGATAAAGCTGATGCAGAAAATCGGAAAACATCTGCCACTCATCGCACAGAGAAAGGCGAGCCAGAGCGGAAGAGACATCGCGATGAGTCCCAAGAACGTGATGCTTTGAAGGATGAGAAGGTATGTTCAATTCCTTTACATTATGAGAAGCGTTATCCTAAATAATCGCGAGCAGGCATCATTGCCAAACCCATTTTCCAATACTTCATCTGCGTCTCCTTTCGCCAGCTTAAAAGCGTCCAAACCTGCAGAAACAGCCTCAAAAGAACAGTCAACAACCAAGCCGATGACGTCTACATCTACATTTGCTTCATCCGGGTTAGCTGCTTTTGCAGGCTCAGAGAAATCGCCCTTCGGTACCATTGGGGGCGGCGCATCTGTTTTCAAACCCATGAAGCCTGCCGAAGGTAATGCAGGCAGCAAAGATGACGCCTCCACCGCTCCTGCCGCTCCATCTCCGTTTGCAACTACTGGGCCGTCGTCATTTGGATCACTCGCAGGAGGATTTGCTTCAAGCGCTTTTGCCAGCTTTACTTCTACGGCACCTAAGCCTACAGCGCGTTTGACTAGCTTTGCTTCTCCCGCTGCTGCTACTACCCTTGGTGGTGGCCCAAAAGCCAAACCTTTTGGTGCGGCATCCGATGATGAGGAAGAAAAAGAAGAGGAGGGAAAGGAAGAAGACGAGGCGCGCCCGGCCTTTGAAGGACTAGAGGAGGTGAAAGGAGACGAGAGATTTGTGAAACAAGAAAGTACGCTACCTTATTTGTTCTTTCTTTAGTTTTTATTTGTGGCGGGAAACTAACGTTATGTCCTTCTCAGCTGAAACCGGTGAGGAGAACGAAATGACTCGGTATTCCTGCCGGGGCAAATTGTTTCAGTTTGATGGCAAAGAGTGGAAAGAGCGTGGTATCGGCACGTTCAAGATCAATGTTGTGGAGGCAGAAGCAAGTAAGGAGTCAAAGAAAGTCGTTCGCTCCGCTCGCATTATCATGCGCACCGATGGTGTGCTGCGGGTTGTTCTTAACTCTCCAATATTCAAAGGAATGAAGGTCGGAGATGCGAGCGGAAATGAGCCTACCGGGAAACAAATTCACCTTGTTGGCATGGATAATGGCAAATCTACACCTTTTTTGTTAAGGGTAAGGGTTTTCATACCGGCATTTTATTGTGGGATTCACGTAGCTGACTTTTGAAATAGACTGCAAGCCCTGCCGCCGCGAAAGATGCGTACCATTGTCTACAGTCCGTTTTATCTAAAATCTGATCGAAGGCTATTCCACTCATTACGAGAGTCACTCCGAGAAGGCGAGAGCGACATCTCCCTGCTGTTCTCATCTATTCCGATTCTATTCCTCGTTCGCTCTCTCAGGAGTCACTCGGCGTTCGCTCCTTCGCACCTGGCGGATGCTTATCTTGTCAGCTGTGTTGTTCTTTCTCCCTCGCTCTTCGAGTTTCGCGCCCATATATCCGTACATCTCAATTAACATTGTTTCTTTGTGATTTTCTGCATACTTGCTATTGGGAGATTATTTGTTTAGAACGCTGGGTTTTATCTACTTCTGAGGGTCAGCCTTGTGTGTACTAATCAACCTGCTAGGATAGAATGGGCCATCTAGTCCTTGTTGTTTCCTTTATTAATGATCATAGCCTTCGCTTCTCCTTTTCATTATCTAGGCTAGATAGCCTCCGCCATATAATGTCTTGCGGCAAGAGTCTTCATCCCTTCCCGCTGAAGCCCATTTTGGGTATGTTTCTTCCAGGCACAACCGCTCTGTGGGTCAAGGGTTTCCAGGGTCAAAATGCCGCCAAGAACCTAGGCAATTAGTTTAGTGGTATAACATCCGTTTTGCATTGACTGTAATACGGAAGGTCGTGATTTCGATTATCACATTGTCCAATTGATTTTTTTGACTCCGGAAGTTCATCCCATGAACCTTTGGTGCGCCTCGTAGGCCAGAATCTGTACTCGGCTGCGAATATTTTCGTCCGTGGTGGACTGGCTGGGCAGGCCTGGCGACAAGTTATTCCATTCCGAAGTCCCATTCCCGACAACCTTGCCCTCGGGGGCTCAACTTTGAATCGGACTCAATCATATTGCGAGCTCCATAACTCCGAGTTCGAATTGAACATGGGAGAGCCGGGTTGAATCTTCAAGTGCGGCTTGGTCTCCCAAGTCATGACCAACAAAAGGAAAGCAGAATGCCTTGAAGGGGCGGAATCTTTGCTTGCTGCCCCATCCACCTTCAACGAGGGTGCAACCGCCAAAGGTCCTACAAAGCAACGTCACGGTCCAGCTCGCTCCCGCACACCCTCGCGTCAAGGCTCATCTTCTACCTCATCTGCCTCAAGCGTCTCGTGTTCCGGTTCAAAAACTGCAGCCAAACCTTCCATCCCGTGGCCAGATGCTTTCAAAAGCCTATCCCAAACTCACCGCGCCATAAACCTGGTGTACACATTTTGCTGTACCAGGAAGCACTTCGCGACCACATTTGAGAATATCAAATCGGCTGTTGAAGCTCAGACAGGCGGACGACAATTAACTGTTGAGGATGTGGCTAGGATCAAAGTGCTGATTCCACGTGCAGTGAGATTTGAGATTGTGGATGCCGGTGTAATGGATGTTATGAGCGTACCAGAGGCAAGGGCAAATAAACTGGGCAAGGCGTGGATGGACTGGGAAACAGAGGGAATGGGGAAGGACCTCAACCACGACCCCCAGAATGCTGAGAATAAAAAGAATGAAGTTTTGCTCTTTGAACTCATGGACGGGGACTTGAAAAGGGAAAGGAACGCAAACACTGTTCACCGAAAGCCATGGGAAGATAACCTAAAGATGCCAGTCTACGACCAGAAACATATGTTGAGCTTGATCGAGAAACGGAATAGAAAGTTCTCTGAAGCCATTGATGCCTTTCTTACTTGTTGCCAGAACGAGGGCATCGATCCCGTCGTCAAACTTGAGAGTGAAAAGGAGGCGTATATACCTGCCTCCCCTGGAACTAACTCACCTGCAGTGGCTAAGTTACCTCCCCAGATCCCCAAGGAGCGAAAATCGATTTCTGAAATCATTACTGAAATCCGAGAGCAAGAGTGGTATACTGGTCAGATTGTCCCGAATGGCCATCGCGTTTTTGATGCCCAGCCAGCCCTGTATGGAGACTTGAATTTCCAGTTGTCGCAAAGCGTGGTTAATGCGCTCTACAATACGAAGGGAATAACTCAGCTCTACTCTCATCAAGCTGAAGCTATTAACAATCTCCACGATGGACATGATGTGATCGTATCTACATCAACTAGTTCGGGAAAGTCTCTGATCTATCAAATCCCGATGCTATGCGAGTTAGAAAAAGATCCTCAGAGTAGAGGAATGTACATATTTCCAACCAAAGCCCTGGCGCAGGATCAACGGCGGAATATGCAGGAACTTATGCAGTACATGGACGGATTGGAATATACAATGATCGAGACTTTCGACGGTGACACGCCCATAGAGCAGAGGAACGCAATCCGTGATGAAGCTAGGATAATATTCACAAATCCAGATATGCTTCATATCACGATATTACCGAATGAATCCTACTGGCGCACTTTTCTCAAGAATTTGAAATTTGTAGTCGTCGACGAACTCCACGTGTACAATGGTCTGTTTGGTTCCCATGTTGCATTCATTATGAGACGACTGAGAAGGGTATGTGCCTCCTTGGGGAATACCAGCGTGAGATTCGTCTCCTGCTCGGCCACTGTTGCAAATCCGGAACAACATATGAAAACGATATTCGGCGTGGACAATGTCAAGCTAACCGATATTGACGGGTCACCTTCGGGCCGCAAAGAATTTGTCTGCTGGAATACACCATTCAAAGACCCCGGTGACCCGACTTCCGGTCGCGCCAATAGCATGGTAGAGTCGGCAAGGCTATTTTGCCAATTGATCTTACGAGGTGTGCGAGTCATCGCTTTCTGTCGCGTTCGAAAACAGTGTGAAATGCTTCTGAGCGCAGTGAGAGATGAGTTTCGTGCTTTGGATCGATCGAACGTTGCCAAATTCGTCATGGGGTATCGCGGGGGGTATAGTCCCCAAGATCGCCGCCAGATTGAACGGGAGATGTTCGAAGGGAAATTACTAGGCATCGTGGCAACCAACGCTCTCGAACTGGGAGTTGATATAGGCTCTTTGGATGCAGTCATCACACATGGATTCCCATACTCGATATCGAACCTACGCCAGCAAAGCGGGCGCGCAGGGCGCAGGAATAAAGATTCGCTTTCGATATTAGTAGGCGATTCCTACGCGACTGACCAACATTACATGCGGAATCCGGATGAACTGTTTACAAAACCCAACTGCGAGCTGCAGGTGGATTTGCAGAACGAGCTAGTCCTTGAAGGCCATCTCCAGTGTGCAGCATTTGAGATGCCCATTCACCCAGAAGAAGATGCAGCTTATTTTGGACCTCAGCTCGCGCAGCTCGCGTCCACTCGCTTAGTACGGGACAATATGGGATTCTACCACTGCCATGAACGATTTCGCCCTCAGCCCGCACGGTGTGTTCAGATTCGTGACGCAGAGCAAGAGCATTATGCCGTCATCGACACGACGAATAATCGCAACGTTGTTATCGAAGAGATCGAAGATATGCGGGTATCTTTCACGCTTTATGAAGGTGGAATATTCTTGCATCAAGGCCATACTTACATGGTTAAAGAGTTGAATACCAGTCTACGCTTTGCTCGAGTCGTTCGTGTTCAAGTTGATTGGACGACCCAGCAGAGGGATTTCACCGACATCGACCCTACCGAGACCGAAGCAATAAGGAAGATTAGCGATCATTCAGGCTGCCGGGCATTCTTCGGCACTATCAAGATCCATACTGTCGTTTACGGGTATTTCAAATTGGATAAGAAGGGGCGCATTTTGGATGCAGTCGCCCTAGACAACCCGCCAATAGATATTCTCAGCAAGGGTGTATGGCTTGACGTACCAAAACAGGCTCTAGATATTCTCGCCTCTCACAACCTCAATGCCGCAGCAGCTATCCACGCCGCAGAACACGCGGTAATGTCACTCCTGCCGACGTTTATAATTTCTTCCCCCGGTGATATTCGCACAGAGTGCAAAGTGGCAATCAAAGAGCTGAAGAAACCCCCGTCAGGATCTCGGAATAATCACGACAGCCGCCTTCCTCCTCCGCCTCGTCGCCAGCGGCCGGCCCGACTGACATTTTATGACGCCAGAGGCGGCCCATCAGGCTCGGGCATTGCCTCCAAGGCCTTTGAATTCATCGACTCGTTGCTCCGTCGTGCGGTCGCGCGGATCGAGTCGTGCACGTGCATCACGCCGCGTGGGTGTGTTGAGTGTGTATGCGACGAGAGATGTCCTGAGTTGAACGTTGTGATGAGCAAGGCGGGGGCCGGAGTGGTGTTGAAGAGTCTGCTGGGGATGGAGATTGACGTTGACGCGTTGCCGTGGGGCGAGGGCGAGATGGGTGCTCGGGATATGAGAGAATATGGGTCTTATGCTGATGAGCTCGGAGGAAAGGAGTTGCCGGCTGGGTTGGCGACGGTTGTCGAAGCGGTGGAGGTTACGGGCAAGGCCGGTGAGGTGAAGGTGTATGAATAGATGCAGTTGTTGAGTCTGAGACTCGACTCTTTCTCGGTTTAGCCAAGAATGACCTGTTTTGGATAGTATGAGCTTGATAAACCTGCAAATATGCTGCTGGCCGTGGATTGCAGGAGTCTCACTGTACTACGAACACAGTTTTGTCAGGCTGGGGGAATCATCATCCTGCATTTTGATCTCATAGCGTACATACATGCAATAATATCAACTCTATGAACTCAACACCAACAATCATAGTTGAAAACCATCAAAGCTTGGGTATCCTTACACCAGGCTTCCCACATGCAAACACATGAAAACTCTACTGCCGAAGAGGAAACCCAGGATAGAAATAGCGATATGACAGGAGCGGGAAAAAGTAGTATTGCTAGGATTGGCGCAGCGGCCACGAGAACGGGGTTTAGCCATCCATTTACGCCGCAAATCTTTGCCAATGATGGAACCAGGCAGATGGTCCTATAGTCGTTATCCAGACAGAAATCGCGGTGGAATGGCCTGGTATTAATACTGTAGATACGTTTGTGTTCCACGAGTGAGCTAGCCAGAGCTCGATAAACCACTGCTGCGATACGGAGTATTCAATGCTACAGCACAAGGCTAAGATGCCCCTCGACTTCCAACTGCGGCCGCATCTGATTTCACGGGGCCAGTATGGGCTGGCTGGTGGTGCTGACAGTGCGAAAGCCACGTGCAAGATTCGAACAAACCTCGGCGCAAGCACGACTACTGCCCGTCAAGCTCGACGCACGTACAAACAAATGGTCGTTAAAATAAGCTTAATTCAACCACCACGATCAATAGATCGGGCTTCTGGAGGGAATATCGATGTCGTTGATTTAAGCTCCGCATCATTGGAATTCCACGTGACCGTCTTACCGGGGCTTTAGGTGTTCTCGGGGCGACTGTGTTGGCGAGGCACCCGTGTATGTTGTGCTATTGACGCTCGGGGTGGTTCCTGCGCTACTGCTGTCTTCCAGGCTCATATTTCCAAAAACCGCTTTAATGTCGCGAACAGCTTCGCGGAATGTATCCCTCGCGTCTGTAACACGCTCCTTTGTCCATTCTCTAATCTCACGGACAATGTTCGGATATCCCTCGTCATTAGGAAGCCACCAGTGCTGCACTTCGGGAATTTTCCAAAGGTTGGCCATTTTTGCACGAAACGTTGGTGGGTATACGTATCTGATTGCAAGAACGGTTCAGTCAGGAACTTTGCAAACAACAGTGAAGTAGATGGAAAGGAAAAGGACTACATACCCTAACTGCTCAACACGAGCGAGTTTCTTTCGACACCACATTATATACTCTTCATCATGTGGCAAGAAAAGTGTTACCATACCCATCGGTGACATGAACCAGAGATTCATCTCTTCAAGTCGGTCGGGCCAGCGGTCCAATGTTTCAATTCTTTGAGACTGTTCCATGGCCATTTGCCGCAGCTCTGAGTGATCCAAATTTTGTAAGATTGTGCCTGTTTGGTACTTGAATAGCATTGTAGCCGTTACCAGCTCCATCGCACAAAAATTCACTTCCAATAGCTCGTCGCCGTAGATAACCCCGGGTACGTAAGGGTCAAAAATGTCTCCTGGCTCAAGAGGTTTCTGGTGCGGATAGGAGAGTACCAAGTATCTGGAGTCTTTCAAAGATTCCAGAAATCGGCGCTGCTCCTCTATGGACTCTTCAAAGCTCTTCTTCTCTGTTAGAAATTGCTCGAGTGTGATAAGTCCATGCGACATTTTTGCGAACAGCGATGCCATGTCCATTGCAAATCGTCGACATCGTGCACCCCACGCCATAACCTTTTTGTTCAAATCATGTGGGTAATTCAGTGAGTCCTGCATCGAGACCTCTTCGTCTGCTATGTACCATTCGCGACTCAAGACCATCGAGTTTCCTGACATTAACCCAGCCATGACATCATACCGGGTGTACCAAAGAAGGACGTGACGATGAAAGTCGTCGACATTGATGGTTTCGGGGGTATACAGCTCGACAAGCATACTGTAAGCTGCTTGGTGGTGGTCGATAAGGTTCACCCAGTCGCCGACAAGCTCCTGGTAAAAATATAATCAGTAAATGATAGGCCTCAGGCGAATAAAATACCTACCTCGAATGCAGCAAGTTGGAGGATAGTTAAAAGCATGGCATCGTTATGCTTCCCCCCTCCTCGAAGTGATTTCAAAAGTAAAGAGACCGATTTATTGTAATACTGAAGGAAAGTATATATTTTCCCATTCGGGTGTGCGATGCAATAATGGTATGCGGCGAAAGCAGTGATAGCATAGAGTAACGGCTCATAACCCATAGCATATCTCATCATATCTTCTTTGAGAAAATTCGAAGCATGAGATTTCAAGAGATAGTGGTAATAATTTATATTCCGCTTGCGATAAGCAATGAAGAAAGTGACATCCGACGTCAGGTCGGGGAATTCGGACAAGGTAGAAGACGGGTGCGGATAGCATTCTAGGTCAGCACAGGTTCGTGGGCTTGGCGACTCCGTGGACGGTCCAGTGACATCGCTGGACGGGGATGTGCATTTGGGGTCTGGCAGGCCAGTGCTCGCCTCTGGCGATTGCAATGTCTTTCGGCGCATGAGCAGCTTCTGAGATATAGACGTTCCCTGTTTGGGGCTCTCCTTCTTTTGGCCTTCTTTGGGGCTTCCACCGGCCTCATTATTCCGACTACTCCGTTCTGATTCGGACTCTCGAATGGATGGACATTTCTCATTTGATTTCATATTTGATCGACTGTCCTTCCTTAGGACAGGAGCCGGAGGGTAAGTGCATTCTCGGTTCCCTTTACTACAGCCTGAGCAGTTAAAGAGAGTTAATTTCCTCAACCTATGATTTGCCAATAGCGGATGAAAGCACTTACGCTCGCAGATAGGTCGATTCTCATCGCACTTTGATTCAATCAGCTAAGCAGTCCTACGATTCCCTATAACAGTAGGGTCTCAAAACAGGTTAGACGCTAGAACTCACCTTTATTCGACGCGTACGACATGTGAAGCAGCCACTCTTGGTCCTTTTGTGCTTTTTCTGCTCTGGAGGTCTCTGGGGAACCTGTGCTTGCGGACGAAAATCATGGGATTCAGAAGCGGGGTGAAGGCGATGCGGATTGTGCCATAGAGCCAGCGTGGTGGGATACTGAGGACCCAGTGAAATATTGGATGGAGCCGGAAATGAATTGGGCGGTGCAGGCCACGCATTTTGGGCCGGGTTCGAGTAACCACCCTCCCAGCCAAAGCCACCAGCATCAGGAGTCTCCATATCGGGTGACTCGATGCTCTAGATGCGGAGAAAAAGAGGCTCCAGCTATCACGGGAGGCGCGAAAAAGTCGAGTCGGAGAACTGTAACGGTAAATGGATGATAGCCCATCCAGAAGCGGTTGAGGTTTAGGGATAGCAATTTCTCAGGCTTGCCGCGAAGAAGAAATGTACAGCTACGTGGACATTGATGGCCATGTCGTCACAGTTGGCAGCCATATGTGTGAAGGGTTTCTGGAGAAAAAGTCTCAGCCAAACAAATACTATATATTAATGCATATTTTCTTGAATTCCATGGGCCAATCCAAGGGCACCAAGCTTGACTCAAGGGTCTGTCCGTAGGGGCGGGTAGCGGTGGAAGGGGAGTAGAGGGGAGAAAGGGCAGAGCAGCCAGTAATAATAGTAACTGGACGAATAACAGCTGGGAGGAAAGCTAGGCAGGTAGGGTCAAACTCAACCTGCAGGATAAACCCTTTTGTCATGGAAATCCAAGGATGTGCAGGGGTTCCGACTCTCTGGCACTTTGGTTACTACTCACAGATTAGAGCATGGATAACTCGAGAAGGGGTGCCGGAGCACGTCAAGAGCACACACGAAGCCGCTTGACGGCTAATTTTGGAGTGGAGGTTAATTAATGATAGAATGGGCACCAAGGATAAGTATATGTAAAAAATCATCGCTGGGGCGGAAACTGGGGGATTTCCAACGGGAGTGATTTGCAGGGAATATGGTTAGCGGATGGCACCAGAGAACCGGAAGCCAAAGCTGGGGTCCCTCTTTTCCTTATTTTTCCTTTTTTCTTTTTCTGTTGGCCTTTCCACTAGGGGGACTGCTTGACGCGTGAGATGGCCAGAGGAGGGAAAAAAAGGAAAGCCACTATTAGCACTATTAAGTTACTATTAGGGGTTCTTGGAATCTTGGATGATAGTCAGCCCAGCAATCAGCAAATGGACGGCGTGGAAATCGTCCCTGGCCCCGTGGCACTCTAGCGTGGTAGTGACAGGGAGACGTGAAAAGAAGCGTGTGGAGATAAGGCCCAATCTCCTTTGGCTCGCACGCTATTGGAGCCTTGTAAAAGACGATGCAAGGGAAGGGCAGATGGGGAAAGAAGAGAAGATTCACATTCCTCGGAGAGCGTGGAATGGGGACGGTAAATGGGTTGTGGATCGGCCAGCCTGATGCCAGGTGGGCAGCGAGAGGAGTAAAATTGACTTTGAGAGGCTTGCAATGAAAAGAACGGTTCTCGACCTGGATCGAATGTCGACCAACCAGGTGTGAAGCACATTGCGCAACTCGAAGGGCCTCCGTCCTTGCAGATGATTCATGGATGGTACGTGCAGAAGGTGAACCATGGTGCTGCCGTGTCTCCGGAGATGCGATGGAGGCAGCCCCGAGTCTGCTAAATGACGGTGCAGGACACACATCCTCCCATGCTCAACCATCGCCCGCCAGAGAGCATCCAATTCAGTGCCTGAGGATGAAGCTCCGGCTGCGTGTTCCGAACACCTCGTCCTCCGTGGATGTTAACTAACTGTCTCCAACCACCACACAAGGCGCCTCCCGAACAAGCCAGAAACCCACCGGCGGCTTAGTAATGCAGGCACCTGTCTGACTAAGAGGCCGGCCCTTACATGCTCGTACTGACTCCGAAATACATCTTTACCATGACAATGAAAGAGTTGGGTTGGCTGACCGCCACATTCTGGCGTGTAGTCTGCCTCTTTCTCTGTTGCCACAGACTCTCTCGTTTCGATTTCCTTGCCCTTCTAGCTATGGCGAGGTCAAGGAACACAACGATGGTCGATGATGTTAGCATCTAGGCTGGGAGACTCAATAATGTGCACACCCCCTCTCAAGGCTAAATCCACCATGATTCATCGGTGGGGCCGGGACTTGACCTAACAGCGAGATCATGGACACAACCAACAGTTGCATAAACCTACACATGTTTAGGGGGTGGAATAGTGAACTCACTAACAAGGAGGAAAAAAAAGGAAAAAAGTACTAAAGACCAATGTCGTCCCTCAACTGCCGGCCATTTTCACGGAGAGGCGTATTGTATCGATTCTTGCTCTGCCCTATCTCAGCTCATGACCTGCCCCATAACTCCGCACGTCTCTCATGGGGACGAGGGATCGTAGAGGTACGGGAGGGGAGGTATGGCATGGAAAGCTTTCGACCACAAGGTTCTCGGCCTCCTTTCCAGCTCATGCACACTGAACGAAACCTTTGCCCGCCAAGATGAGCACTGCATTCCTGCATCCTGGGGCCCCAGCAATTTGCCTTCATCAACTTACCATCAAAGCAACGGCCCAACCTGCTCTAAGGCACAGCTTTTCGCGGCTATTTTTAGAACGCCGTCGAATTCCGATATTCATGAAGCCGGGATCTTCGGTTTCAATCTGCCGTGTGATAGGTCATGTTTCCGTTCTCAGTTCTACACCTCTATCCATTCTTGTAGATGACAGAGCATCAAACATCGGTTTTGGGGATTCTTCTCTTCTTACAGAGGTCGCCCAGAAACATTTTTCATGACTGGACTTTTGTTGTACTTCAATGCCCAACACCCAGAATTTGGCAGGAAGTTTGTATTGAGAAACGGCAGTGCCCGCTGGAGCAGCTGTTGCTGATGAGACTCAACGTCATGGACCACGCCAACAGAATTCGTGGAACAGTTCTAGAGTGAGGAACGAGTCCTCTTGCGATCCCGTATTCGTCGGCCTGGTATGAGATTAGCAAAAGGCTTCAAAACATATTCATCCAAACTTGTTCAATGGCCTCAGCCTCTAACAGTGTTATATCCATTGCCTCCACCACCGAGGTTGGGAGTTATATAAGCCGCTTTCCAATCGACAACCGTCAGCTCTTCGGGAGGTCGTGGAAGAAGTCTGCTACCTGGAGGTGCGGACAGGTCGCGATGTTAACCGAATATGTAACGCGACAAGCCATTCCTCAGGGACATAGGCGCCACTGGTAAAGCTTCGATATCTTTTATGAAGCCACCCTGGGAGTTGTACTGGAAATCTTTCTTCAGCCCCCGATGTCCTAGAAATTTGGAAGACGTGTGGGTTCAAATTGGGGAGATGCAAGAGAACAGGAAATGGCAGACGAAAGGGAGGAGGAGCTGTAAGGGAAATGTGGAACGTAGAGAGGTAGGGAGGTGCTACCTACTGGACGCCATTGACTAAAGGGAGTTCATCCTTCTGTTCGTTGGAAAAAAACATCCACGGCTGGCACACCACCGAGCTCTGAGGTGAGCATCGGATGCCTTTGATGACTGATGGCGCTCAGCAAGACATATAATCAATCTATTACTATCCAATCAATCTGGTTTCATACTTGAAAACCGCCTCCTTCAAGGTGCAGTCCAATAAAGGATGAAGGAAATAGATGAGCTACAATATACACCAGTTTATTATTCCAATATTTCACCCAAGGATGAAGACAGTTGACTAATGAAATTAACATTCTGTACGGAGTACTCCGTACTTTCATCTACTAATTGGAGTAACTCTTCAGTTCTATGGCTACTAGGTTTGAAGCGGTTTCACCAGAGGAAGAAAGATACAATCACCAAGAGCCTACTTTTCAGCTACCAACTTCACCATATTGACACAGTCAGTTTGTGTAATGATTGTTCTCTTCTCCTGAGGTGGGCTTGCTAGTTAACTAGTAACGTGAGTTCGCTAGCGCCAGGTGCAATAAACCATCACAATTATCAAGCTACGTAACCACACCTCGAAAGGCCACCTTTATATCACCCACAAAAAAACAAACATCAAACTTGCTGCCCACAGTCTATCATCCACCCTACCATTAACATTTGTCGGAAAGTCCCTCTTCTCCGTAATCGATATCTCACGCTCCGAGAACCGAATTCCAGCTCCAAGAGCTTCATAACAACATGGCCTCCGAGGCCGAAACCTTCATCCAGCACCCTCTCCAGCTCGATCCGACTTCCAAAGCCATCTCTGCCCCAACGGCTTCGTACCCCGGTCTATCCTCCGAACTCGACGCGCTCAACTCCTTGCATCGTGCCCTCTTGAACCTCGATAGCCCCAATGTCCCTCCCCCACCGCTCCCAGTGAACCCCAAACGCAGCGCTCAAGTCACCAAGCTGCGCGACTCCGCCAACACCGCATACCGGAAAGCCGCCTTCCCAGAGGCAATCAGATTGTACACATATGCGATTGACATGGCCCTCCAGCGCCCGGCGTGGGAGCCGCTGGGTCTGGTCCGTGAGGAATTAGCTCCGCTGTACGCGAATCGCGCACAAGCCCATATGTCCCAGCAGGAATGGCCTGAAGGGTGGATCGATGCCCAGCTGAGCATCGAATGCAACGAAGAAACAAACACAAAAGCGTGGTGGAGAGGTGGAAAGTGCTTGGTAGAGATGGGGCGATGGGGAGAGGCCGTTGAGTGGCTTCAGAAAGGATTGGAAGCTGAAGGGAGCAGTTCTGATGGAGGACGAGAACTTAAAGCCCTGTTGGATGAGGCCCAGAAGGGACTAGAGAAGACAGGACATGGTCAATGAGATCACTCTGATTCAAACTGACGCTCTGATAATTGCATGGAAGACTGGTTTATGATGTGTGTTGTCAGACAGTTGGGAGCTGTTTGTTGTGGGAACAGGTGGTTTCATGGATTTTACCTGCACACCCTAATGCGCTTACTCACACTGCTTCCGGATTGTTCTTTGTATTTTCTGTTACCTTTTCTATTTCATTGTCGGTGTCGGCGTATTGCTACAGGACTCTATGCTTGTTCTTCATATCTGTGCATACCCGTGTTTTAGAGATGTTGCTAGTTAGCTGCTCTCTCAAAATGATTCTCCATCTTCCTGGTACGTGGTATTTCAGGGTCAAACCCCAGTACTAGTGTGTGCATCCAGCTGTCTGGCAGTTCTTTATGCAACCAGCTCAAGGCTTGCCTTTTCCGGGTGCAGAAGTCGTGTTTTTCCTGGTAGAGACATCGATGGGACTCAATCATACCCAACATTCGTGGAAGTGGCATGGATTCATGGGACCACATTGCAAATTGATAACCACCTGAGGCCCAGAACCCGGCTCGCAACTTCAATCTTGCGTCGTCCGTTTGCCTATTTGGTTTATCGTTGCGCATCCGCCCTCCGTTTTGTGCCTTGGGTTTCCGAGAATCCGCCAAGATCGTATTCCATGTCAAAACCATCGTTACCTGGGCAGGCCATGTCACGGAGCCCACAGCAGACAACCATTAAATCCAGCTGAATGGGCTAGCAGATGTCCCGGGAGCCTTACGCAGTCCCTGGTAATAGTTGGCAATCGTATAGGAAGACCAAAAACGCCTGAGGATTCGTGCAGTGATGCAGGCATTTTACCATGGTTCGGGGCTGGGATTCCGGCGCCAGGGGGAACAAAAACTTCTGAGGCAGATGGCTGGCACAAATCCCGAAGAAAGGTTAGTCCCTGCCATCCTTCCAGGTTCCATTGCCAGCCAGTGCGGATGGACAAGGGAGATTGTTGAATTCACAATCTCATCCTCATCCGGTGCGGACTTGCGCCCGGTGTGGGTTTTGCCTTTTCCAGAACTGGAGACGCTGTCTGGGGGACTTGGCCTGCACGAAAGAGCGTCCGGACAGGTCCCTCGGGCTCAATGCCGGGAATGCCCACTCCCAGCATCCTGGTTCGCCGGCCCGTATTGAATGGAGACATCCGCCTGGATGTATTCTGGGCTTTCTTGGGGCTTTCCAAATACTCGTCTCTGCAGGTTGATGAGGACGAATCACGGCTTACGTCCAGAAATCAAGAGTCATGCTAGCGCACGCCAAGTCTTCCAATCTGTGTCCCTTATCAGGACCTCGTATCGCGGTTTGCTCTGCCAGAGCTCGAATCCCACAGTGATTCTTGAACAACCCGGCTGACATGATTTTTCTTCGAGCGTGTCGGCCGGCCGGCTCTCTCGACTGTTAGAGTCAATAGCACCTGTCCTCCTGCGGGAATATGCATCCAACTCCGGCCGAGAAGAGTGCTTGGGAGCAGATTATTTGATTGAGCAGTTGTTATCCTCATTTCCGCCGGCCCGCCGGACGACATTACTTTTTGCAGCGGGGAACAACCTATCAATGTGGCTAATTCCCACGTGGAGTTGGCTTGTTACGTTGCAAGTTGCTTCCTCTGTTCAGCCACTGTATTTACAGAACTCGTACAAAAGTTACCCTTCTGGGCGATGAGCTGAACGCATTTTCGACACGACATCCGTCTTCGCTGGCATGAGAATTCAGTTGACCGATGTGAAATTTCCAGATGATATACGTTACGAGTCAGCGGATGCTTGCAGACTGTTGCCAATTACGTAATCGTTTTTTAAAAGGTCTGCGATACTTCGGTCTTCACTAGTCCACTGATATCACAGACTAGAAAGTCGGGTCCTGATTCCCCATGTGGCATTTCCAGGCGAAACAATTTGCTTGTGCACGCATATACGGAGTACACAAATGACATTTAACAAAACGCCAGCTGCGCAACTGAATTCCATTCCTTCTTCAGTAGATGGTTTTTGGAAGGCCGCGGAGTCGAGGGCAGCAGCATAGCGAAAGCGTCCTACTTTGCAAACTAACTAAGTGGAGCACCGAGTGACTAACGGCAGTGCCGAGGTCTAAATAAACTGTGGTTATCACGCTATCCAGGCGGATTTGCATCTCTTTGGCTTCCTCGAATCCACTTGATAAGACAAGAGTGGACTCGCCCTACCCTTCCTTCCAAGGGACAGCCTGGGCTCCGGACAACTCCGCTAATGCGACAGCACGACTTCGGCGATTTATGCTCGTGTATGGCTGGATATTTGTAACAAGCCTTTGTGCTCGCTAGCCGCCATATACAGAACCGAAAGTAGCTTTGCACTATTGGGGGTAGACAGAAACAATGCCAAAGTCCTATTAACTGGACTTTTTTGGATGACCATTTGGGCCGGAGGCATTTGGATTGACATTGAATGGTCCTTTCAGAATAGAAAACCACCCAATATCATCGCCTGCTACCTGGTCACGACAGGCTGGCTGGAGATATTCACCTAGTAACATGTAGATGTAGACACCAACCGCGGTCAAAACATGCCACCTAAACAAAATTGATCAATTTCAAATTCCAAGCTTGAGCTGTGGAATGAATGATGAGGAGTACCCACCAACCATGGAGTTCAAACAACCAAGCAAAAGGAAGTCCAATGGTGCTTCGGAGAGCCCTCAGAGACGGGCAAGCAAACACATCAATCAACCACAGACCATATCCGGCGAGAAGGATGACTAAGGTATGATTCTGGTCTTAATTGTCTTGCTCACGCAATCGGATCGTTGAGGATACTCACGATAGCCACGAGTTGCGAGTCGCATCAATTTTGAACGCATATTCCGGTTCGATATCATTGCCCTCATAAGCTTAAAAGTCCGGAATCCAACAGTAACGACCATACTGCCGAAAACGACCTGATGCAGCGCTGAATCACCTGTTTTGACGTGTGCCCAGACTGCCAGCGAAAGGACGGCTGAGATAAGGAGAAATAATCGGAGTTGATATCCAGTCCCACGGTTAATCGTAAGGACATGGTGGAACATAATGCCGGCTCCAAGCAACATGGACAGATCGTCGACTAAAAAGGTAGAGGGGAGATCGGGAAAGTCAATACTTATTGGGGTGCAATGTAACCAAAAGGACAGCGACCAGTACGCGGGGTCCAATATATACCTAGTTGTAATGGGTATTTCAGGGTTGCATGGTATGCCGCGGATCCTAGGCCAACAATGACCAAAGAAATGTAGGATAGGCGATGGGTCAATTGGGTCTCACGTCTATACGCCCGTTGGCGGTAAAGAGCGTAGCATCCCAAGAAGACTTAGGCGCAGTGAAGTATCAGATTAGCCATTAGTTGAACCAAACCCATGCACCCCAAGGGCATCGATTTTGCTACCACAGGTGTCGAAAAGAGAGACAGCAGGAGATACCCTGACACTAACCATAGCTGAGACTAGTAACGGTGTTGATGAACTCTCCCACATAGCCAGTAATGTGATAGTCCTGGAGCAGCAGTTAATCCTAGGGCATTGAGAGTGGTGTCTCCTCTATCAACCCCGTACCTCTTCACAGAAGCTACCCAAGCATTAGCACCTAGGAGACATTCAATGGTTCAGCATCCAAACTTCATCTTAGAGGTCTGTGGGCCCCATATTGGGGGTTTCCCCGGAGAAGATGCAATGTTTACGCTCATCTCTTACAAAGAGCAACGTCAATTGGGAACTTTTTGGGGTGGATGTATCTAGCGGATTCAAGTTAGAACACAGGCTATTAAGAGACATAGGGCACTCACTTGGTTTCGAAATAGTGGCGTCTTCGAATACCAGTCCAGAGATATCAAAGTAACGTCCCTTTTAAGACAACTCCATGCATGCAGAGGAATGTATGTGCGAACAATGAGATGGATCTGACTTACCTCCTCGGTACTCCGTACAGCGAGGTCCGCTTTTGCAATGGAAAATCTATTTTCCGATGAAGTCATGCTTTCTGCGCCACTGGTCTATTTCGGGCCCTCTTCACTTATCATCAGCTTGCATCTTCCGTTCGCTGAACTCTCGCTTCGACTCATCCTTCCATTCCTTGTCACAATCTACGGCTTTCTTGAATCCAGCTTGCTGCTCTGGAATTCTAGCAGGCAGAGGAAGCCTATCGCTCTTTTGATTGAATTATCTGCCACTTTCTTTGTCATTTCGGTCGACTTCTTGCTCCATCTACTCCGTAAACGCAAACTGAAACAGCCTAAGCAACTCTCCCTAGCCTATTATCTTGCTCAACACGCTTCATTAGCAAGCCACTTAATAATCTGCTAGTGTGTTGGCTCCGTCTGACTGCTGCTCTTAGTAAGTGTCATCTTCAAATCTCCGACACTTTGGTTGGTATCCTAAGAGACCCCATTCTGCTACCCGCGGGCTGCTCTCAGTCACCATCGTTCAGTTTGCGTCTTTGATGGCCTTCTATATGGATATTTATTTTAAGAGTGAATGCTTACGTGGTTAATGTTTCACAGGTCTTCTTTTGCCTTCCATCATTGTTGACATGGCAGCCCATGCCTAACTCAAGTTTGTTGCTCTTTTCGATAGCGCTCATCCCTATCTACAGCAATGGGCCAAGCTGGCTCTTCGCAACGAGCGGAGTTTTTCCGCCGCGGCAGCTCCACATCTGATCAACAAATGCGAGATAATCAGGGTGGTTCAGTTTCTAGTCTTTCAAGCATGCAGCCCGGCCGTACTGCGAGCGAGCCAAACAGTGAGGTGGGCTATACGACGCCTTCAACGTTCGATCTTCTGGATACCCACAGCGCATCTTCAGCGCCCACATCCATACAAGACCAGGAGAGAATGGGGAGTTTGATACGTGATGGACAAGATGACGTATCCATGGAAGGACTGACAACACAGCACTCTATTGATACTCGTCAGTCCGCTCATTCGTCTATCAGCAGGCAGTCGACCATGTCGAGATTAGGATCGAGAATCATTCCCAACTCCATCAGGAGAAACTTACACATTCGCAGAGACGATGGGTTGATGGAAAGCAGGGCCCAGCGTTCCCCTCTCTTTTCCAGACCACTTTCTCGGCAGGATAACCGGAGTCGTCCACAATCTCCTTCGCTCAGAAACTTGGGGTCGCGAGGAATTACAAGGAGGCGATCAATCCGGGGCCCGTATGCCCTACCGCGTGGCGAATCTGCCCTCTTGCCAGAATCGCCTCCAAACCCAACATTTCTAGACACGGAAAGAATGTCCGACTCTCGTAGGTTCTCCTGGCGCCGTCATTCTCGGTTGAGCCATGTGCGTCATTCCCTGGCATCACCAATGTCACACATATTTGGCCAACCTTCACCATCAGCCTCTAGTCAGGCATCCATAACTGCGCCACGACGTCCATCACGCTCCGCATTCACGGATGATTCGGATACCTCAATGCCATCTCTAAGAAACATAGACTCAGTGATGGATTTAGATGAGCCTCATGAACTTGATTCGGTCGAACCGGCGTCCCGTCACATTCGTTCAAACTCAACCTCGTCTCCACGTTATGTTCCAGCCCTTCCGGAGGCCAGGCCGTCAAATGGTACAATCAGGTCCCGAGCTAATAGGCTACTCCGAAGAGATGATCCTTCGCAGACACCCCTGTCACACATTTTACACCTAGCTGCAAGTGCGCTTGCAGCGCAGATTTCAGGGAATGCAGTCCCAGCAGCTCCCAATGTTCAAAGTCCCGGTGCCGATGGTCTTGATGGGCCTCTGGAATCTCTCTTGCAGGGCTTGCAACAAATAGCTTCTTCCCAAGAAGAAACTGGTACAAACGAGAGCCCGACAGATGGGGGTTTTCCTAACGTTAACTTCTTGAGGGTATTTCGTTTTGTCAACCCCGATAGTGCCCAGGAAAGTTCACAGTCAAATATTCCACCCAGAAACCAAGAAGACTCTGGTGAACCCACTGAAACAGAGAACCAAGAATCAGGAGAAGAAAATTCTGAAAGACGATTACTGACTCTAGTGGTTGTGGGTGTGAGGTCTATACCGGCTAATGGCAGCCCTGGCAACGAAAACGGTATGAATGGTCGATTAAACGTCGACTCACTTCTACGCCTGCCATTCCTTTCCGCTGGAAACCTTCTACGTAACGATAGAGGCTCCAGTGGCTTTTTGCGTCGTGGTGATGGCCGGCCTCGATTCTCTGGCAACCGAAATTCCGTCGCAGGTCATCCGATGTCGACTAGTCATGATGGGCAACGTCATCAAAGATCATCTACATCTTCTCGAAGACAATCAGACACCGGATCTCTAGCTGATCTCTCCTCATCACTGCCGACCGTTTTGTCGGAAAGCCCGCCAGGACCGAATCCACCACCGTCTACGCCAGCCGACCCTGGTTTGTCTGGTGCATCTTCGGTAGTAAACACTCCAAGCAGAAGACCATCATCTGCCTCAGCCTTCCTGCCCCAGTTGAACGAAGATTCCAGCGGAGAAGCCGAAGCAGCAGCTGAACAGAACCCGGCTTTCAACTTCCCTCGCCTGCGCAGACGGAGTGATTCAGAAGCCGCCCGTCATCGCGGCCTTGGCTCCGGTGCCGCACGTCGAAATGGGGTGGTTGAACCAGATGACCCTTCACCCAATACTACGCGAAGCTGGCTAATTTATGTCGTCGGCGCCAACCTATCCGAGAATCATCCGGCTCTCGCCGCTCCTAGTTTGTTTACCGACGTAGGTATATATCTTCCAACACCGTTGGTTAAATCGCTAATTCGATCTGTAGAACCCCACATACGAAGATATGATGCTTTTGTCTTCTCTTCTCGGCCCTGTTAAACCACCTGTGGCGTCGGAACAAGATGTTGCATCTGCTGGAGGCCTCTATCGATTGATTCAGAACCCCGAGTCGTTGGTTGCCGAGAATGCGGATGAAGGAGAACGCATCTCTATTGGTGAGAATGATCGGTGCCTTATCTGCCTCAGTAATTACGAAGCCGAGGAGGAGGTCCGACTGCTAGCAAAATGCAGACACATATATCATCGCGAATGCATTGACGAGGTATGGAATTATACTTACGCTGGTTTTTTCCTAACTAACCATGAACATAGTGGCTAACTACCGGGCGAAACTCCTGTCCTCTATGTCGTGGAGAAGGTGTTTCAAACTCTGGCAACAATCGAGACGCCGTTGAACCTGAGCTAAATGCAACATAGAGTATCGACAGTCCGCCCGCAAACATTCCATGTCAGCTGGTTGATACGTTTGCTGCCATCACTCGACCCATTGGGTTTTGTTGGAGTCACACGTTTCCTTGTCAATACCCGGTACATAGCTATCCCACTTGTTACGGCATTCTCGCAAAGTCACGGTTTTTACTCGCCCCTATTTTGATGACTGCAAATATCCCCCGCCATCTTGAGCTCGCCATTTCCGTTTTGTTGACAATCCTTGTAGTTCCGTTGGTTCTGATTCGGTGTTTCGCGTTTTCGGGACATGAAAAATAGGTTCATCTTGCTTCTCATTCCCCAGGCATAACTCTCACCTAATCTCTGAGATGGGGGATCGGGTGTGTTCCTAATTTCTTTGTCGATTGTTGCAATAGCAAAGAAAACTGGCGCAGTTTGGGACCGTGAAATCGGAAATACGTGGTTACGTTGGCATTGTCATTTTATGTATGAGTTGCTTTGCATTGCCGTCTGTTCATTGTTTCGCATCAAATATTCGCCTAAGTCCTCCAAGTGTTTTTGATCTTGCTTGAATTATCTGTTTCAGGTTTGAAATTATCGCGCAAAACTGCTATCTCTCAGCTTGCTTTTGAACTGGATGCATGGTTTTCCCTTTGTTATCGAGTCAAGTGGGGAGGGAGTAATATCTCTGGACGGGATTGGGTTCGTTTCTGGGTTCAAATACATATACTCGTGTCCTTTTCAATATATCTCACGATTGTCTGTGTATATGCGTTGCTAGCATGAATATGAAGCTCACTCGTTGTCTATATTGAATATTACCTTTCCGAACATGGCGGCATTGTCTCGCGGCGTTCGAGGTCCTTCCGTCGCCCTATCCATATATCCAGAAGGCCTTCGAGAAAGAAGAACGGCAGGACCGAGAGCTCCTACCATACGGATAAGCCGTGCTTTCCTCAGAGAAACGAAAACGAACCCATAAAACGTGACAGTGTCATCCCAACGCCTCAGCAGTAAACTTGCTCCCAGCTTGATATCCAGACTGCTAGATATTACTACCGCAATAGCAGCCGTCACAGATTGGAGATGGGCTTTTTTCTCAAATACTCTTGTTGCGTCTGGCACCCGAAAGTATGTGAACCTGGAAGATTCCGTTACAGGTAGCGACTTGGGGGCTGACTATTCATTTCACTAGTCCTACGTTGCGTGCACCATCTCACCTCACAGCACTAGAGCCATGGATATGAGCTTGCATGTGCTCGGCTGATCGTCGGTCACCAGTGGCTGGCCAAGGCAAAAAATACCTTCTCCAATGTCTCCCATGGAGACGAAAATCGCCATGTCCTCCGGGTTCCAGACGATGGAGAAGAATATCTCCAACCGCGGATGTGCGGCCCTTCACCGCGAGCCGATAACATCTTGTAGGTTTGGGCCTTATGGACTCGTAATTAGAGCCCTTGAGTCCCCATTGCGATATGGCGGCTCGGCCGGGCCTAACATAACCGTCACTCGTGAGGGCAAATGTGAGTTCTAACTATCCCCAGTGAGGTTTGACATCACCAGATGAGATTCTGACCGTCTGATAGTACGGGTAAAGCGCCGTATCTATTTTTGATTCGGCGGCGAATTGGCACTTGCCGCTAAGACCACTACACCGTGGACGGAAGGTTCGTGGATGGGGAGTGCTTGTTTGGTCAGTCTGTGGGAGAGAGGAATTGCTCGCTCCCCAGCGACGAGGGCCTATGGTCAAGACCCAGCTCTGGGCTGGGCGAGGTTCCCCTCGCGGAACAACATCGCCGGTAGGCGGAAAGTGAGGAATTGATGAGCGAATGGGGAGCGAAGGCGATGTGGTCTTTGATCGTGAGAGTTGTCAGGTGTGGGAGATGCAGGCATATGGCGGATTATGACTTTTTTAAGGGAAAAGAAGTGGATATAATGGATTGGATACCGTATTATTCTAGCTCAAGCTGCTATATATCAAATTGGATTCGTTTTCATGAAAATGCGCTGCTGTACTTCACCACCATCCCCTAAATAAATCAATAGATAATGAAAAAATCTTAGCATGAACACATCTTTAAGAACTTGCCTTGTGTCATCATTCGTGTCTGTCCTTCGCTTGTCCCTTCCGTGGATGCCCGATAATATACGCCATGAAATGCCATAAAAGTAACTCATACGTCGGCAGGTAACCTTTATACCGAACTCGACTATAGAAGAAGCTCTTTCAACTTCCTATCAGCCTCGGCCTTTTAAAACTCCCATCCCTCCGGCTCGCATATCATCCATCCGATCTCTGATATCTTTAGCTTCCTCCTCGACAAGTTCGTAGCGACGCTTGATCTCATTCTCAAAGACTGCTGCAACCTGCCTCCTCTCCCTTCTCGCATGTTTGGTTTTCTGCAAGATAACTCCAAACTGCTCGATCAGCCAGTCTCCGCTGTCTTCCCATTCCGCCAGTGTCAGAGACGAGAAGAAGGTACGTCGCTGGTCGTCGGTGAGTGATTTCAAGCGGTGTAGTCTCTCTTCGAGTGGGAGTTCTGGGTCTTGTGTTGGAAAGACGGGCGGTGGCGGGGCGGGGTTGTAGTCGAATGGTTCGGCGTGGAGGTCGGCGAAGGATTTGGATTGGAGGATGTTTGGGTGGTAGTCGGATGTGAATGCTGTGAAGGGGCGTTTTGAAGAGACGGGAGAGAGTGTGGAAAGTTGTGGAGATGTAGTTGTCGCTGGGATGTTGGGTTCTGTGATGCTTTCTTCGGAGCTGTCCAAGGCGCTAAGGTCGGTCGTGTCGAAAATGCCCCCCTGATTATGGTGGTGATAAGGATCGTTGTTAGTGTCTGTTTGGGAAGGGCTGAGTGGAAGCTGATCTCTGCGGTATTCGGGGTTCAGTGGCGATAAGGCTTGGTCGGAAGCAAAAGGAATCCCCGACGCGGAAACAGGGCGTGGAATTCGCGAGATGGAGAATGGTGTCGGTGGTTTCGGGGGTCTAGGAGTTGAGAAGCGAGATTTGGGAGTAAAGCGACCTCCCGGAATTAGCTTTCGCGTTGGTCGTGGGGTAGTGTGGCCGGTGTGAGCAAAGTCACCCTGCTCGGGTTCATTGCCCGCAGGGCTCTGTACTTCACTTTCGACCTGGCGCGCCGGGATGAACCTTTGAGCTTGCCCAGAGCCGAGCTCGTTGTTCGTAGTCTGAGGAGGAATCTCCTCTCGGAGTGCTGCCTCAATCTGCTGCCAGCTCATCGCCGGCTGGCTGTTCCCGTGGTTGGCATCCCAGCCAACCTTAATAGTAGGGTCTCCTTCAAGCTCCATGTCCTGGTCCATATCCCGCCCATCAACATTCGTCTCAAAATCATGAGGATAATGCTCCTCCTGGGAGCCACCATGAACATCATCAGGATCAGAATCAAGCTCCTTCATCCTCTCTGCAAAGGAAGTATAATTCCGCTGCTCAAACGCGCCATTCAAAGCGTCCAGCGACATGCTATCGTGCTGGCGTACATTCCCATTATCTCTGCCCCTCCTGGGTGATGCTAACCGCTCCTCCAGCATCGGATGCGGCGTGACGACTTCATCGTCTCTCACTAAGCTGACGGTAGTAGTGCTATCGTCAAATCCTTCGACATCCGTGTCGAACATATCGCGATGCTCTGGGCGGGCAGTGTTGTAGCCCCCTAGATGCTGGCCACCCGCCGTTTGCAGGTCTTGCGGCCGGTGAGTGTTATGAGGTACTGTAGAGGCAGCGAAATTATTTAGCCTGGTGGGAGGGACGGCAACGCGGGCCAGCTCCGCAGCACGCAGTCTCGAGGCGGGAACGCCGCTTTTGCCGGTGCCCTGGGAGACTGGCCGGTCATTGTTTTGGGGTATGGCTCCATGAACATAGTCACTCAGTTTCATCATGGTTGGAATTGAGATGCTGCAGCCCCCAGCGGTCACACAGGTTTAACACAGGCAAGGCGACCGAATGAGGCGAAGACAGATAAGCATGAAAATAGGGGGAATAAAAAGAAGAGGCCTACGGAATCATGGTTCGAGCTGCTCACAGCGAATGCCATGCCATGAGCTAGGGCCGTGATGTTTGTGGTTTCACGTCGAGTCTTGAAGCTTCACAAAACACCACCAGCACACGTGGTCACATGACATCTCGCTGAGCCCAAGAAACAACTCATTTATGAAGGAGAGTTCATTGCGCTTTTGATATATTTAATTATATACTATCCATATACACTCTATCCATCGCACTCAGTGGCCCGACCTTCTTCGCCTTTGCCTTCTGGAAGTACTCCTTCGCTTTCTCCAACTCCGCCAACTTCTTCTCCATCCCCAGCCCTTCCTCCATTCTCGCCAGAATCGAGTCCACCCGATCATCATACGACATCATGGTGATATCCCCATCTTCATCACCATCCATCCGCTGACCCTGCTCAGCCGCCTCGTCAGGCGACACTGATGAAACGCATAAATCCGCTATCCACAGCGACACCATCCCTCGCAATCGGAGTAGCTCGTAACTATCTGAAAAGGGCGGAGAGACCAGTAAATCATCCATCTGAGACGCGATCTGTTGCGCCTCTTCAAGCTCCTTGGTGCGGGCTTGGGCAACGGCTTCGGCTCGGCGTCGGTCTTCCCGTACCAGGTTGTCGCTGGTTATAGACGTATTGTCCTCCGGGCCGTAATCATAATCGTAATCATGATCCCTGTCTTCTCCTGTCTCAGCAGCCTCGGCAGCCTCTCTCCTAGCCCGACTTTCCTCCTGGACAACCGATATCCAAAGCCCAAACATAGCCGGATAAAAATCCAACGGCCCCAGAGCATTCGGCGCATGCTTCCGATACGGGTAGTGCAGAATCAACCTCTCATAATACTGCTTTGCCTTCTCAAACCCCGTCCTCGAAAACCACTTCCTTTTAAAACCGCCCTTCTCATCATCGGCATCACCGCCGCCGGCAGACGACATCTGCCGATCCCTCCACAGCAAAATCTCCGCCCCAATCCCCCATCTCCCTTCCGTCCTCAAATCCATCGCATGCCCCCCCCACTCATCCCTCAGAATCAACCCCCACGCCCTCCCCGCCCGCACATAATCCCCCTCCAGCAAGCACCGATGCAGAATCGCCGTAATCACACCCAGATGCCTCAGCCGTAAACTACTCCGCGCCGCCCCGTGCAGAAACACCGGCGGGTTCAACTGCGCCAGATCGCTCTCGATACGCCTCTTCGTAACCGGCTTCACGCTCGACGGCGACGTACGGCCGGAGTGCGGGAAGTTCCCGCCAGGCAGCTCCGTGTCAACCGGCTGTCCGGCGATGCGGTACTGATGCGCTTCGTCCGGCGTGAGTAGGACCGACGAGCGGGCCGAGGTAGATCGGTGGCGGGAGGAAGCACGCTCGCTCTTTACGGTATTCGCTCGCGAAGATGCGCGTGACGAAAAGGCGATTTCGAAATCTTCATTTTCGCTGGCGTCAGATGATGTTTCGGCGCTTGAAGCGTCGGTGGTGTCATCGGGGAGGGAGTGCTTTGCGCGCTTTGGAGGGTCGTATTTGGCGGTGCGATAGCTCACTGGCCTTTGCCAGAGGGGTAGCGGGAGAGAGAAATGGGATATCGATGTGGATTCAGGCATTGGGATTGGTAAAGAGGAGAGGAGAGATCGCGAAATTGGAAAGCCGTCAATCTGAAATGCTGGTTACGCAGCGGATGCCAGGATATCCTAAAGGATTGAGCCTGGAGGTCGTCATTGTTTCCATTCGACCAAACAGTCTACTGCCGTAGGACTGTGCGGTACGAGAGCAAAGAGCAATACATAAACTAAGCTTGAACGGCACGGGTCCGTAAAAACTCGGGGAGTCGGTGCAGGAACATGAAAGTCGCGATGAAAATAAAATTGCTTCAATCCATCGCGCCAAGAAATCCACTTTGACGCGTTTCAAGAATTCCTATTCCTGTCCTTCATAGTATTAAACTCGTAAATGTGAGTAAGGATGATCGAATCTTCCAAATATTGACCCAAAATGAATATTATTTGCAATGAGAGCTTCAGATATGCTATTCCCCTGTTCGCTAATGCCCATGACTCAATGAAGAGAATGAGAAATCAAGAAAAAAGAGCTGCAAAGGAATGCGGCCATCAGCTGATGTTTGCACCATGGCTCTGTATATGAAGAAGGAAAATTGGTAAAAAAAAAGGACACCACTGCTCGCTATGCACTCGCCCTCACTCAAGAGTAATGCCCAGAAGAAATGTGTATCACAGCACTCCTCCCCAAAGAAAACAGACAGCATAGTCCAGAAGACGCAAAAGCCATGGTACATTCAGCCAACCATTAAATAGGTACATATAAATCCCATTGCATATGGAAAGAAAAAGCAAGAAACTTTCAATCAGCGCCATGTCGGCTTTTTTTCCCCCAGAAAAACTGTAAAGACGACTCGAAATAGATGCACAGTGGTCATATCATAGATCATCATATCATGTGTCATGTCAGGTCATAAACCCAGTCAATCATGAAATCAAAACAAGAGGGCTAAAAGAGCAAAAAAAACCCGCTATACCAAAGACTGGGACACAAGATCCAAGGCCAGAAAACAGAGTGGAAAGAAGCAAGCCTCCCAGAACGCTAAGCCCACCCAGAGTTGAGTGCCATCATATGAGGGCATCAGATGAAACACGGACGATAAACGCAGCGAGAAAAGCAAGTAGACAAAGGAGAATGGTTGGTGGTGACGGTCCGTGGAAGTTGTTTGCAATATACCTACAGAAATCCAAATAGCGAAGAGGACAAAGGAAAAGGTCGCGCAGTGTATATAGTTGGCAATCATGCTCCGTGCGAACGGATGAATGTCGGCTGTCAAAGCCAGTCTTGAGGTCGTATTAGCGGCGAGCTAACATGCGCCTCGCGGCGCTCTCTAGGTCTCCCGAATTCAAGGGAATGCATCCAAAAAAAAAAAAAGGGTTGTACCCAACTCCGGCCCGCCATATGATAAAAGTGTGCCCGAGCCAAAAATAAGATAGGATGCCGGTGGGAAAGGAATGGAGATCACAAAAGAAATCTGCGTCGGGCGTCGAGCCAATAGGTTCCAGTAGGTATACCAAACTGCTAATATTCGCAAAAGAAGTCTTTTAGAAGAGATAGTTGATTTGCATGATTAGTTGTCATGACGTGCACATTGCACCACCGGGTTCTTCGTGTTTATTGTTGATACCACAGTCCTTTACCATCCGTCTGAAGTCACGTATAACCTTCTCTGGCACACGGTCCCAGAGGAGAGAGCGAGAATAGACATCCGCAGTGCTCTTGAGGCCGGCGTTGTGGTTTCGCATGGCGGCATATGCTTGTTGCAAATTGGAGGGTTGTGGGGCAATATCACCTTCGTCATCCTGCAAAGTGGTCAAGGCGTTGTATTGCTCTGTGGTAAGAGCGAACGCTTGCGCATCTTCTTGTTCCTTCGTAGGGGCAACAAGGTTGCGATGCAAATCATCTAGATTGGTCATTGTAGTATCCTGTCCGGATGAGATTTGGGCCATTTCAGCACCAGAGATTGTTGCTGGGAATGAGGCGGTAGCGGTTGCCCCAGTCATGGTAGCCAGATTGAGGGAAGTGGTCGCTTGAGGAGGATTAGCGGAAGCGAGAACTGCCTTGAGGACATTGGCAGACTCAGCGCGGTACTCTTCCGAGAGGGGAGGGATAGCGTTAGGAGACATGGAAGGGCCGTTAGAGGCCATGAAAGCGCCGAAGAGAAGACACATGTAGAAAGCATTCCAGCTGAATGGGAAATCAGTTTGCGAGGAGAGCTTCTCGACAACCTTGTCGGTCTTCTTGATGACAGTTGTGAGTGATTTCTCAAGAACTGGCGTGGGACTCCGAACAGGTACGCGAGGTTCATTGTCCAGAGTGAACTCATTGGTCATGGAGAAGTCATCCCATGAATTATCGTCAACAGCAAGGCTCTCGTAGTCAGAGAAATCGCTGCGGAAGAGCGACCCAGAAGCCGACGAATGCTCTAGCTTCTCCATATGCTCCCGAAGGATGGTGTTCTTCTTTCGAAGTTCACCGGTCTCCAAGGTATGGGATCGAATCAGCTCATCCTTTTCGGCGTGAAGCTGCTCAATGTACCGATGGAGTTGCTGTTGACTCTCAAGCAAGTCGGTCTTTTCCCGTACAAGCTCGGCCTCTCGAACCTTCATCTCCCGAATGGCTTCCTGGAGCTCGTTGATGAGGGTAGTAGACCGTCGCTTATCTTCCTCGAGCTGTTCAGTATGAACCTTTTTGCGCTGTCGGGAGTCAAGTCTAGTGACTGAGAGTCAGCAAGATTCCGCTAACGAATGTCTTTCCAGAGTACAACTAAAGCCACAAGAAAAGGGCAAGGTTACATACGCAGCTTGTCGGTTTCGCAGCAGACGCTTCTGTTGCTTGAGCTCCTTGATCTCTTCCTCATCGGTAGAACGGCTGATGAGCAAGTCGATGTTGCTCAATGTCCGTTCTGCAGGAATGTCAAAACGAGCATTCTTCTTTCGGATTCCATCTCGACGAATGTGGAGATTGGAGTTGTTTCGGTACCCGGTGGCAGTGGTAGAGTTTTTCCGTGCAGGTTTGGCTTGCATCTCGGCGGGGTCAGCAGATGCCGAGACCCAACCCTGGCTGGACTGGGGGGACATTGGTATGGCATTGGGAGGAGGAGCGAAGGAAGAATTTGGTCGATATGGGATGGTAGGGTATGCAATGGGCTGTACGGCACCGACGGCGCCGCCAGCGAAAGGATTTTGAGCAGCAGCATCGAAGTCGGGAGGGAATTGTTCATACATGGGTGTTGGGGTGCATGAGCCGGAATCTGTGGCGAGGGTCCATTGCTGTGGGGGATAGGAGGTTGTGTGCACGAATGGATTGGGGACGGATTCAAAGAGGGGCGTAGACAGTTGCGATGGCTGGCGAGATTGAGCACCGTTATGATGCTGGGCCATATCTGACCAGACAGAATCTCTCCGCGAGAAGTCGTCTATGGAGTGGTCAAAGGACGATCTTCGTTGGCCGTTTAGGGATGTGATGTCTTGTGCGTTTGAGTCGAGGATCTTGTCGTCTAATACGCTCATCTCATCGTCTGGGGAGAAGATGGGTTTGGAGTCGAGGGCGGGAGATTGTTGGAAGAAGTCAAACGACGAAGGATGTGAATATTTCGCCATTGTGCAAATGTGAAGAAGAGAAGTAACAAGGAGAAAATATAAAATAAAAAGGAGGTATTTTTGATAAATTTTAACCTCCGAAAGTGAGAAGCGAAAAAAGGTACAAAGAATCGGGGGTGCGAGTGGGACGACAGCGGGAGGATGCCAGAAGAAAAATAGTACAAGGTCGTCAAGGTCGTCAAAGGCGGTGATTCGTGTGGTCGTTAATTTCTCCGAAGCTGAGAGAGAAGAGAAAGTGGAATTGGGGGTTGTTGTCGGGGGGGGAGGGAGAGGGGGGATGGGCGGACGTGAGCAGGAGTTTTATGAGAGATGCAGGTGGAAGAGGCGGTGAGGGAAATCGGGTGGTTTCTCTTTGGGGTAAGTTTGCCCGTTGCTGCTCGCTGATCTGAAGGGGGGTGCGTGTGGGTGTGTGGGTGTGTGTGTGGATGATCGGATGATGGACGAGATGTGAGCAGCGGGTGAGCGACTAGAAGACCCAATGCCTTTGACACTGGGAGGCAGCAACAGCCAGAGAGAGAGAGTGACTGAGTGTGTGTGTGACCTCAAGTGCTGCCTTCTGGGCGAGGAGGGAGGGGGAGAGAGGCAGTGGTTGGACTAGTTAAGGATGCTCGTTTCAATGATGCGGGGTTCGAGACCAGAAGCAAATCCTGATCAGAACCAGAGAGAGAGAGAGAGGAATGGATAGACAGGATTCCTTGTGGATAAATATACTATTGTAGGAGGGAAAAAAAAGAATATAAAACATATAAAAAAAAAGAGAATGGGTATATGCGATGCGGTGGGGGATTTATAGTAGATGATAGATACTATCGTGAAAGAAATGATAGTTAATACCATCGACAATACACTGTGTGTGGATGTCTGACGGGGTGGAGGTGAGCAGCGTGAACGAGGCACTGAGCACGGAGAGAGAGACCCAGAGAGAGAGCGAACCGGCTAGCTAGTGACCCCTCCACCCAAGTCCGCTGCCATACTACTACTTTGATTCAAAAAGAGGCAGAGGATGGGTGTCGATTGTCCAGTGACGAGTCGACGTTGCGAGCAGAAACTGCAGTCAATGAGACAGCATTTCTGCCATAATTCCAGGGCCTCATCCTGTGGTGGATCTCCTGCGAAAGGGCTGGTGGGCTTCCCCGGCCAGTAGGGGACACTCACGACCAGGGACGAGAGCAGGAATCAGTCGAGATACCGATGGGCCTGAGAACTCGACGCTGCGTCCTTCACAAAATGTCACACCACAAACCGATGTCAGAAACATCCTCAGCACGGCCCGAATTACGGGTACCATTCCTCTCTTTTGCTTTTTCTTTCTTTTTTACTTTTTTTTCCCCTTCGCTTTTTGCCCTCTCGCCATCCTGCCAATCCAGAGTGTGATGGCGACCACAAAAGGCGCGACTGTTCCAGATCGACTGGGGTTGATGGACGCTAAGCACAAGCGTTCCAGGAACTCTGAGCTTCTGGCAAAAACAGGGCGACGATTTGTGGTTCATCTTGAGCTTTTTGCTCGCTCGCCATTGGATGCCCTCTTGTTGGCCTTTGGGCATACATGCATCTTGCACATTTGCCCCCTGGTCACTCACCTCACTGCGAGCTAACCAGGGAGCTTCTAACTAGTAACTAATCCACAGACTAATCGACACTCGGGATCCTAGGGGAAGGAAAGCAAAGGATAGTATCGAGGATGTGAATCTTCCAATGCCACCGACCACGCTTTAGTAAACTCCGAACGAGGGCAGATCATCCCTTCCCACACCCCGAATTTTCCGCAGGTTAGGACTTGCAGGTCATCCACCATCGTCTCTCGTCTTTTTGTGTGTGTTCTCATGTTGTAGCATCTTGTCGAGCAATGACAGGCTCTCGTGTGCCGACAGACACCACCCCCCAGTTGTTTCAGTTTTCAAAGGGAAGCTGTTTGACTGGCCAACATCAACACGACCGGCCATCTTCTCTTGCCTGACAGGACCAAGCTCTTCTCTCTCTCTCATTTCCTTTCCTCTCTCTATCTATCTCAAACTCGCTGGTCAAATGAGACCCTTCTGCTCTTCTCTTCCTGTCTCAAGTTGTCGTCGTCGTTCAACTTGACTTTCTTTCCGTTGCCAATCCACTGGTCCTCAGCACTGCGAGCCGTGGTTCGAGGCCGGGGCCTTCTCGAAAAGCCTTGGCGTTATACTTTTGGCTTCCCGTCAAGTCTATTTTTGATATCAAACTGTATCATGAATAATCGGTTCATGCTCCCTCCGCCCTTTCCTTACAGCCTGAGACCTTGAAGCTGAAGCGAGGCCCCCTCATCTTCTCAGGAAACCGGGCGAACTCGTCTCGTCTCTTCCCAGCAGAACCAACGCGACTGCGCCTCTTTACACGGCTCGTCCTAGCTCAGCTCACGAGTCCAAGTCTCGAGCTTCAATCTCTGGTTTACGACACCGTCTCTTCCGGGTTTTGATGTTGCCTAGCTTTTTTCAATTTTCATTTCCTTTTTTTTTGCGAAACTTCATCGAGTGCTGCGGCGCGGTGGTTGTGTGACATTTTGCGTGTGCCTCAACCATCTCCTCGATTATCCCCTTGTACAGCATCCCTTGTGTCTCTACGGGTAGTTTATCCGTTCGCTCTGTGGTGTCGATGCAACAGGGCGTTGATATCACGTTTGCGGCACATCGCTCCACGCTACTCACAGCTTCGCTCTCTGCAGCCCCGCGGACATTCAGCGAACGCCATTGAGCTCCGAGGTACTGGTTCCAGTTGAGAGCGAAAGAGAAGCCTAGTAAACGCTATTCTCGCCTTGTATCTTGCACCCCACGCTTTAGATAGATAGTACTATTTGTCAATAGCCAATGAATCTTCCTATCCTCACCGCTGGTAGAAAATCGCAGACCCGCGAAATGGGAAAGTTAGAAGGATATTGAATCCGCGAGGTCTATCCACTCAGGTGCCATAATCCACGAACGCCAGGCACTCAAGCATCGAATTCTGCCTCGACGCCTCACATCTCGGACTTCAACTCCCCAGCATCAGCTGAAAAACGAATGGGCCCATAGGGAACGTATCCGTCTCCTCTGTCCCTTACATATGTATATGTATTCTGTAAATGTACTGTATCTCTCTTCGTTTCCGTGCATGCTAAGTTAAAAAAGAGCACTGATATGAGTGGAAGCGAAGTATACCTGACTTCTGTTGGACATCACGCTCTGACAGGTCCCATAGGACAATTAGAATTCTGAGGTACATACGACGTACAGGCGACATACATGATGCATACATACACCCACGCCTCGTGATTGAAGATCGGCTTTTTCCTATCTGGACTGGCTTTAGCTGCCCAAGCACGATGCTGTCTCGTTGGATGTGGGGTTCACAGTGTTTTATATAGAGATTTCGGAACCCAGTCCGTGGTGTTCCTGGTACCGATCCTCAGGTATCTACTGTTGGACTATGAGTCATAACTCATGGGAGAACTGCGATGAGCAGTCTTCCCCCCAGAAAAGCGATTTTCTTCTTTAAAAGTGTGAAGCCATACCGCTGAGGAGCTGTAGGCAGGCACTGTTTGTATCTAGCTACCAACCACAGATCACAAGGGCAAGCATGTAGTAGTCTGTAGGCTCTGAAGAAAATGTTAAGCCCATATGGCAAAAATGTCATATAGTGCTATCTACAGAGTATACCTCGGGATATCGATACTATCCTAAAGTCAAGAGGCGTGACCATGTCCCATGGCCAGCAGCCTATCTTGAATGCTTCACTCGACAGAGTAGAGTACATACATTTTAGTATGTACCAATTCTCATACCATCACTATCTCCGTCTCCCAGACCAGCATCTCCCATGCACCTCGCAAGCTCCCCTTCTAAGAAGAAAAGAAAAAAAAAAGCAAGCCTATGTCCAACGCTCTGACCAACGCTACGCACCCGCTCGGCAAATACGCCCATTGTCACCCACACCTAGATCACAAAGCCCGAAGAGCGCCGTAGTACGGTAGTTACCCCGTCTAGCTGGGTCCTTTTCCAAGTTAGTTAGTAGCAAGAAGCTTAGTGGGCCTTGGGCACCGGACGCATGAGCGGGATCCGATCATGTATGCAAATCATGAGGTCCCAGGGCTCGGTTTCTGGCGGGATGACGAATGATTAAGGGTGCGGCCCGTGTGGACTAAGTCGAAGTTACCAGTGGTTTTTTGTTTTCTTTGCCTGTTCGCCACAAAATATGGATCTACAGGTCAAAACGGTTGTTCTTGGATTCCTTTGAGCTGTCTAACAGAGCCTCCCCTTCTTGGTCAATGGGAGAAATTCAGCGAGAAAGAATAATATCCGAAATCCTTGCAACTCCTGGATGCCCCGTAGACCGTATTAATAGCCGGCCAGGATGCTCCGCTCGTATGGGATGTTACGCACGTAAAATTACGGATTACTCAGCGTTTGCCAAGCCGCGGCCATGCCAGACCGGGACTAGCGTGGTTTCCAGTGGTGCTTGCGTGCAGTCGACAATCCAACGTCACTCGTCAACTGCCTGCCACCCCGCTTTCGTCGGTTAGTTAGTCCATCCATGATCCCAACTTCTCACGACAACCACCACCAACCGCTCTCCATGTCGATATAAATGGAGTTTTTGAGTGAAGCTGAGGAAACCCTCTTCAGGCCCTTAGGCATCTTGCTGTTTGATGCGTCGAATCAGCTTCTGACCCAGACAAAAGCATTACTGGACGAAACAGCTGAGAGCTCCTCGTCTCCACACACACACACACACTCTCTCTCTCTCTCTCTCTGTGGCTCTCTGCTGCGACCCTGGGCCAATGGCCCGATGGTGCTTTCGCCAGGGGTCATCTTTTTTCCAGAGAGCCCCTTTGGACCTGTGCTATCCTCTGTTTCCTCTTATCCATCCATTGCCCGGGATTGACCATCAGCCTCAGGTTGGAAATCTACCCTGGTGGCCGTCGTAATTCGTTGAACCGTTGCCCTTGGCCGGTGGCGCATTAGCAATTTACGATGCAGACCCTCCCCTCCCCCATGTCACATGGGCATAAATTTAGGGCTGTTCATCAACAGACCCTCCATTTGCCTGGAAACTATGCCCGTTTTAGTCCACGGCGATTTGCGGGCAGGGTCTTCAGGGTCGAGCAAGGCCATCCTGCATAGCTCCCGTTCTTGACCAATTTCACTTGTTTTTCTTGCGTTTTGAGTCTGAATCACTATGATGTGATTGCCATTCATTTCCTTGCATAATTTTCCTTTTGTCTCCCCCTCTCGAACCCTTGACATTGGGCAGCTGCTGCTTAGTGAAGCCTGCGGTCCTATCCTTGGCCGGTTAGCAATGGTTGCGCTTGTCGCGCCCAGAATTCTTTACTTGATGCCGCCCTGCGCAGTGAAGACATCGCGACAAGAGTAAAATGGTACTTAGTGGCAAGTGTCGGGTATCAAAGTCCTGAAGCAGCTAACGCAGACTGGTTGCAAGAAATACGTGTGGGATTTGAACAAAGAAAATAAGGTAAGGATATATGCATGCATTTGCCTGCATGACGCCAGAATATATAGGGCATATGGAGAAGAGAGTGCATAAGAAACCAGAGGAGAAGGTATCGATTCTCGGCAAAGACGATATTCGATATGCTTCGTGACGTTGGCGACATCGGCGCTTCAATTCGCTTCCAAAACAACGGGTAAGAATCATGTGAAGGTAGCAGCCATTGCTACAAATGATAATATATGCTGGATCGAGGATCCTATGCAAAGCTCCCTGCAATCTCTGGTGTTTGTTGTTCTGGTATAGGCCGGTGTAGTATTCAACTACTTCGAGAACACCCGCAAAGCGGACGGATTATCCGATGTTGAACTGAAAATAGTAAGTCAATTTCTAAATTTAAGTTGACCAAAGGACAGCAGATTCCTCAACTTAATTCCAGTTTCTCTTCCAAGACAGCCCTCGTCGACCCGCCACGTTTCGTTCCCACTCTTAGGCCTCCCGACGGTCGCAAGTTAGAAGACAATTGAGTGTGTCTGAAACACAATGGCAATTGTCTTCTTGACTGCTCCTAATTAAACATACATACATGAACCTGCCCATCACCAGCCCTCGCGCTTCTTGATATCAAAACCGTTGTCCGTATTCTACTACAAAGCATGTGAATTCTTCAGCGTTTCTTCAGCTTGCTCCACCTTTTTGCCAGCATGCTAACTTCTTCCTACACCCTTCACCTTTTTCATCTTTACTTGACGAATAATAGCATCACCCACTAAAGGTACGTAAGCCCCCTTGACCATCAGTACTGTGTTCAAACCAGACTACCACCCATAGGCGATCCACCAGCAGCGGTCCATGTGGCCTTTTACCTCTATCGTTTTTCTATGTATGTATGCATTCGTGCCATACTACCAGCTGCATATGGACCTACATCTGATACCATCTCTGCATGTTCACCTGATGGCGAAACGCAAGACAACATAGCTTCTACACAGCGGAGATATGTCGCAGGTGTAGAGTATCTCTCGGTCGAAAAGCACCGGAACGACGGGAGAATTGGTGCGTCTGAACACGAGTATCAAACCTCGTTTCAAATGCGATGTGTTTCCTTCTTGCCAAGCAGGCTCTGACTGACAAATTGCCATCGCATCCAGCCAGCTAATCATTGTTTTTCTCAGATAACCTCTTCATGGGCGTGTGTCGTCAAGTAACTACTATCGTCAACATCGAGCCTGAGTGAGCTGCTAGTTACAGCCATCCCACCCTAATTTAGTGACTAAACTCAGAGCCTAGGTGATCGCATTCACCTTAGAAAGTTCCTACATGATTGAATTCACCTTCATTTCTAGGAGCCTATGTGACTAAATTCACTTAGCTTCTCACTAGGAGACGTGAACCCTAGATTCTGAGGAGCTGCTTCATATAAAATCCCTTCTTGAACCTCTGAAGCCTTGAAAACTAGCATCATTGAATTGAACAGATCATAGGAATCTCTTGCTCATTTGATCCCACTAGCAATCCTACTGTCTACATGCCTGTTCATTCAAGTCATCATTTCCTAGGAACCCTACAAGCTTGTTTGTTTGAATCCTCATTCCATAGGCCTACATGTTTGTTGAACTAATTCTTCATTTCCTAGGAATCCTACAAGCTTGATCCCCTAGAACCCTACCTGCTTGTTAAAGTCAGACATGAGGCATCGCCAGGATTGACTCAATAAACCTGATGTTACATACTATCTACAAGCACTGGGGGCATTGGCAACTGAGGAAATTGCCCGATTAGAGTTGGAATGCAAAAGTTGACTCTGCACATTGCTGGATACACCAGAAGAGATGACTCAACAGCCTGCATACCTCTTGGGTCTGGCTTTGTTCCTCGGCGTTATGTCAATCTTCGGCCACAAGTCATTTCTAGAGGGCATATTTGGTGAAAAACATGCAAAGGCAATTTGTTACATCTGGGCCAAAATGCTGGGACTGATTAATTCTCCCGGTCTTCACCAGATGCCACCCCTTGTGGGTCATGGCCCTGCTCACCTTGACTTTTCTTCTCACTGCCCTCATTGACATTGGATCCGGGAGGTGGTAGTATATACATATACCATCAGCGAAGGCATCAATCATTCCCACGCGAGGCCATCAGATCGACAAACACGCCACTTTATCGTTTAGGGAGAGAGGCAAGAGATGCTTGACAATTTGCTTGTGGAAGCGGATACACATTTACCCTTTCTTCGAATGGCTACGAGCACCTCGTTGTGGCTACAATCCCACCAAACCTGGCCCAAGTAGAAATCACTCACGAATGCAAATGTCATTAATGCAATTTCTTCTATTCTCTTGCGTAGCAATGTAGAAATAATCTTCAAATTTATGTCACTCTGATTCATAGACTCATGAGCCATCAAAGGCAGGGGAGGAAAAGAAAGGAACCGCAAAAGAATCACAAACGCCCACTCTAGAAAGCCCGATATTACTCGCCTCTGTAGGGTAAGAAAAATAGTAGTTCCTGCTATCTTTGCAAAACAACCTCCGAGGGGAATCATGAAACAGGCAAAGAGAACAACATGCAATCCAGATACTATCCTAGAAGAGAAAACACACAAAGGATCATCGCCAATTCCTGGCGATGTCCATGGAATGGGTAATCGTCTGGGTTTCGCCGAAGCGATACTGACAAGGACGATATTCTTCTTTCAACGAAACTTCTTGCACCCTGCTGTAGGCTGCAGCTCCGAAATGAGAGTGTTTTTTTCCACAGTGGGGCCGAAAACAAATAATCTCACCTCTACGGTGCTATGGAAGGTCAGGCTATGGGAAGATACTTAAAACCCGATGAAATCGTGTTGTCCAGTGACTTCTTCGCCCGTCTGGGTGCCGGTGATGATCATTTCTGGCTCATCGTCGTCCAGCTCATCAGAGTCGACGTCATCGGAATCGATCTCGTCGTAAGCTTCTTCCTCACTAGACACATCGTCCGCGTCTTCTTCTGAATTCTCCGTGCCGTTGTTGTTGTTGTTACCTGCCTTGTTAGCCGCCAGCTTGCGGATCTGACCCGCTCGGTCAATATGCGGTAATGGGCATTTCTGCTTGCTACATTTGCCCGTGTTCGCATAGTCCGGACACTCGATCACATGGCGCTCGAGGCAATGAGCTCCTTTTCCACAGTATCCTAGGGTAGCAAAGTCACGACACACTGGGGCTCCGGGTGTTACTCGAATGTGCGCGTATCGACATTCGGGGTTAGAACAGCGACCACGAATAAAATGTACACAGGCAGGGGATCTCTCTGGTGAGGGTTCATGGGAAAGATCGCACGCCTGCCCTGCGCTGCATTTACCTGTCTGGAGGAACTCCTTGCAAATGGCAACTTTGTTTGGATCGTGGATATATGGGCACTTGGGACCCTTGTAGCAGGAACCTAGAAAAGAGGGAATCAATAGTTAGTATTCGCCGACCAGGACATACGCTTTATCCAAATCGCATTTCCATCCAGAAATAGGTCATGGTGGCTTTCATGGAACAAAACTTTTCGATGGGAAAGAGAGTAAGGGTACCCGTCGCAGTAAATCTTTTGCACAACTCGTCCTTCTTCTTCACAACTCCAGTTTTTCTACCACTTCCGTCAGTTATCTCATACCCGTTACCCGAAAACGACACGCACTTCTTTGAAACCACAGCTCCTAAACGATGAAGGTTTCCATTCTTGCTTCTGACGAATGTCACGCCACCCACAGTCACCTTTTTCGGAGTCGCATTTGCAGTCATCGGATCATCTATCACCGGTAAGTCGGTTCTCATATTATCTTTAGGCTTGGAAGCAGGCTCACTTGATAAGCGGATCAGCTTGCTTCCCCCTTTGACGACTTGGAAAGGTATATCTTGTATCAATATCTTGTATGAATCTGGACGCGCACCGGGACCAGAAGGTTCCACAATAGGTACTGCGGCACCAATATGCTGCGCGAACCGCAGAACCTTCTCTTTTTCCCGCTCAGCCCTCTTTTGCGCTTTCAGTCTGCGGGTTTCTTCGATAGCCTTTGCTCTCGCTTGAGCTTCTTGGTCGTATATTGCGGTGTTGATCAGCTGCATGTGGCGATCGCGTTTTGCTACCCACCCAGTTTGCTGTGACGGTTTCATATCGCCTCTGGCATCGTTGGATGCATCGGTAGATGGGCTGCCGGTTGCCGTCTCGGGGGTGGGTGTTGAGTTGTTGAGCACGAGCGTTCGATGTCTGTGCGGCCCGATGGGGCGTCTAGAGGAAGGCCAGCCGCGTCCACGATAAGGTGCCCAGCCTGGGTGAGCTCTATGCGTACCGCCATACCCAGTATATGATGACACAGTATGGCCACCGCGTGAAGGAGGTGTGACTTGGTTCTTGTGCTGGTTGATCTGGCCTAGATGGGTTGTAAAGTTTAGCTCTGCTATTACACAGCGTGTTGCGGAGGATGATAGTGATGGGATAATACCAGCAAGGCGGCCAATTCTCGCCAAAAGCTCCTGATCTTCACTCATATTGAAAAGAATATGCCACGATGAACTTGTCGTAAAATATCTGCCTGGGTCAAGTGAAATGGAATCAACCATGATGGAGCGGTTCATTAATGGTTGCGGCGGCTAGCCCAGGTGGGAGGCTCCTCGGGGTTTTATTTCTCCGATCCCCCCATCAAAGGGTAGGTCGCACCTTGACAATCCTCAGATTCAATCAACAAAGGTCCATTGATATGGCTTGAAACTATGATTCTGAAGCTCCGGAAGTTTTACATACTGGTCACTTTAGCTCCCCACGAGCTACAGCGTACATGTTATCTTCCCGCAAATGCTCGATTAAGTCAAGCCCATCGCACGCTTTCAACAGAACTCCCTGCTTGGATGGATATAACTGAATTAGTAGCCTCAAGGATACCCTCCGTTACCTACACCTGTGTACGAGAAACGGCCACCGAATTCTTCGCATGAATGGCGATAATGGACACCTCCCAAGTATTGGGCTAGGGCGTGTTAAAACGGAATCTATGCATGGCATCAGCGGTTGGCGCAAATGACTGAAGATTCCCAGCCAGAGATGATTTAAGAGTTCTATGAGTTAAGACCGCATTCAAACCAGCTACAGCATAAAAAACGATCAGGAGGAAGCGCAAGCATTGGGGCTTCCTATCGAACAGCGCGACCCTGATTTGCAAGCGAAAAAAGCTGCAGCAGAGGTGAAGCTAGACTAGAAGCATGTTAGAGCATACAAAAGTTAAAACTATGGGCGAAAAGGTGGACAGGATAAACCGTATCATAAACGGCAAGTAATATGTAAAAAATAATAAGATCTAGCGACCGTCCCTGACGCCGATTTAGCCCCACGATAATTTTATGGTAGCCATTCCACCGTCCAACTCCGACGCCATATTGGTACGTAAATGCAACTAAAAGCAAAACGCCGTTCATGCCACGTTTTCAAATTTGATATTGTCATCATCGTCGTTATCCGTTCCCATTCCCGAAGCGGTGGGTTCTCCCTCGGAACCCTCATCCAGCGCCGATGGGGCTAGCTCTTGCTTCGCATCATTATACGCCATGGCATTCGCGTAGTTGGCTTCTCGAGCTTCTGGCTTAAGCTCCCACGTCATGGCAAAGTCACCGCTTTTAACAAGGTGTGCAACCATTTCCAAGGTTTGTTTGAGGTAAGCCTCGGGCTGTTTGAGTTCAGCCTTGAGAGACTTAAATGGCCAATATCTGTACCTTCGGAAGCAGGCGTAGATAAGATCCAAAAGCTCGTTTTGAGGCATACGGGCTGTCTTGTTGTCTTGAGTGCGGACTTTTGGTGGCTTGGTGACTTGCTATTTGGGGTCAGCGATATACTGTTGGCAGACAAAAGTAACAAAGACGTACAATAAAATTAGACTTGTCAGCAGCTTGAGCAGTCTTAGGTTGTAGCATTTTGCCAGTGACTCTTTCGATGAACTTGGTTTCCCTTTTCGGTTTAAGAGCCTCCAGGGCTCTTTTCTCAGCTATTCTTTGATATTCCTCGTTTTCAACGGGAAGGCAGTTGAACTCGTCGTGTACTCGGGCGGCGATAGCAGTTTGCTCTAACAAAAACTGTTAAAACCTCCCCATTGAGTGTATAAAACATAGCTGTAACCTACTTGGGATGGTCTTCCTCGTATACGGCTCCCATTTCTTCTTATTTGCCTTCTTCCTTGAATCCCGCTTCATTTGCTCGTACACATATGACCGGCCGTGCGGTTGATTTTCATTAAATAGTAGATGTGTCCTATCTTTATAACCGGGAAGGTCTTTCTCCGTGAATATAAAGGTATTTTGCACGGCATAAGCTGATCTATCCGCGTTTATGTTTTGGCGTTTCAGATTGTAGTCCTTCGGTACTCCCTCATTCTGAGGCATATCGTGTAATCGAAGGCTGATCTGAATTGATATGGTTAGCTTGGTAATCCGGAAAGAGAGAGTGTATTTGCATCTTGGAGCGCCAAATAGCATACTCTTTTAATATCAGTCGCCGCTCCTTCGACCCTTACTGTCCCAATCTGTATCTCTTCGTCATCGTCGAGCTTCGACCACTTTTCCCAAAGCAGTTTCGGAATTCGCGTAAGCCATACGTCTTGGGCCGCATTTGCAAAATCTAAATCACCCGTATCTTCGTATATATCCTCGTCCGAAAGCATCGTAACATCGCTGTCCTTCGTGTCGGGGTCCGGTTTGATAGCTGGTGCTGGACTTGGCTCCGACTTGATGGCGGAACCGCTGATGTTCGACATTATCGTTCTATCACAACCACTATTCAAAGCAAAGCAATAGCAAAAATATATTCGCGTCCAACGAAGTAGGAGTTATCAAAATAGAATGGCCGCGATGGGGATGCTCGTAGATGCTTGTTGGAGCTGCTCAGCGGCGAATCGGCAGCAATGAAGTCACGTCAGCACGTGAGTCTGAGGGCGGCTAAAAGCTGACTAAGCTAGGGATGAGCTCATTGAGCTTCAAGGGAATTGAGAAAGTCAAGTCAACCGCGTTCTGTTCATTTTCAACGCCAGTTAGGTCATACATACATGGTTTTCTGGAGGAAGTGGCCGAATGGAACTGTGATTTTTAATCAAGGACCTTGGGCTGACCGCGATCATGGCTTCAAACAAGGTCACTGCCGCTCTGGCATCCATCGACGCAACATCTAACCAGCAGACCAAAGCAATACGCTACAACGAACTGCTTTCGGAAATTGTGTCCGCAGGACCCTCTCCGACGCTTTCGCAAGATCTTATCGCTTTCCTGGGATCCATTCTCGCTGAGGGCGTCAGCATAATTGCTTCTCGTCCGCTGCTCGATGCTTTTATCAACGCCCTTCGCGGTCTCCCGACAGATACAAAGATTGAGGTTGGCCAACATGCCATTCAAGCTCTTCAATCCCGCTCAACATCGGTCGAAGAACAAGATTCATTAATACGCGAAATTGTTGCGGATGCATACGAAGGGGAGGAGGAGTATGTTGAAGCTGCTAAAGTGCTACAGGGGATTCATATGGACAGTTCCCAGCGCCTGATTTCGGATGAAGCCAAAATGCGCATGTGGATACGGATTGTCCGACTATATCTTGAAGAAGATGATCCGACAAGCGCGGAAGGATTTCTGAACAAGATAAAGAACCTGCCCTCAAAAATTCAAGACCCAGAACTGAAGCTGCATTTCCAGCTATCGCAAGCGCGAATCCTTGACGCTCGGCGACGTTTTCTTGATGCCAGTCAGGAGTATCTCAATGTCAGTTTTGCTACTGGTGTAGAGGAGGGAGACCGGCTTCAAGCATTATCTGCGGCTATAATCTGCGCGGTGCTGGCGCCGGCGGGACCGCAGAGATCACGTATGCTTTCGCGGCTCTACAAGGATGACCGCTCCTTGTCCCTAGAGGAACACAGTATTTTGGAAAAGATATTCAGGGACCAACTTCTAGATTCGGAAGAAGTAAAATCCTTTGCGATAAAATTAGCCCCGCACCAGCTCGCACAGACTGCAGACGGATCAACAGTCCTTGACAAAGCCGTTATCGAACACAACTTGCTTGCGGCAAGCCGTTTGTATGAGAATATCGGTGTTGAAAGCTTAGCATCTATTCTTGGTCTTGAGGCCAGTGGAGACATGACCGCTGGAGAGAGAGCTGAGATGTATGCTGCCCGAATGGTAGAGCAGGGCCGACTCGAAGGTACGATTGACCAGATCGTCGGCGTGATCTATTTCCACTCAGGAGCCGACGGTATTGGACCTCCTGGTACCGAGGGGAGAAGCCTACGGATATGGGATGCTGGCGTGCAACATTTGACAGACGAAGTGGAGAAAGTTGCCGCTGCCATCATGGATGAATTCCCCGTAAGTGTATCAATGTTGCCTTCGTCTAATAAGTGGGTGGACATCCATCTGAAGTCCTTGAGCATTAACCGGTTTATACGGACTTTAGGACTTCGCAGCGCAACAAATGGTCCACTGAACGGACACAACGCAAATGGGATTGGAGATGATGGAGCTGGGTGCTTCTTCCATAAACCCGACAGTCCTAGCTTTTACTCCATAATGACATAATGACTCGAAACAGCCGTAACTCTCCAAGGACCTTTCGCGCTTGCTCCCAGTGACAACTCTGGTGTGACTTGTCAGTAGGCCCTCTTAATTATTATCATACTCTCTGATAGTAATCCGTACGCAATCCCGGGGTGGCTGTCCAACAGCCTGGGCTGCTGAAAAAAGGTGAAACTTGGGGACCTGAACAGCTCTCAAATCAAGCAATTTGCAGTGGAGAACGGGATTGCTTGGCTGCCGGGCTTTCAACGGGCCATACGAGGGGTCCATCCATTCATCCTGACCCAAATTGACTGAAATCTCATCATTTTCAATCGTATCGCAAACAGGGATGTGGATCGACACTTCATCGGCCCATTATCGGCTTGACGTCAGAGGATCGTAACTAGCTAGTTACTATATTCGCTGTTGTGCCACCCGATTGCCCAGCAATGCATCCCGATGGAAACCCAGCCCGCGTGGTAGTTACTAGTTATTCCTTTTTTCTTCTTCTTCGTCGTCTTTCATACCTTTCCGAGATGAAGGGAATGTGTGCAGTCGCTGCTCCATCGACGACCCGGTGATGCCGCCCAATTGACAGCAATGCAAAACAACGCCTCCCGCCAGAGGCAAACCGCACATCCAGCGACGCCCGCAGCACCCCATTCGGACAATTCCACAAGCCACAGATTTCCCGACTCCCTCGAACCGCCGCAGCGCAGCCAGCCTCGTCGCCCGACTTCCGGCCCAGCCTATGCTCTCTACTCCTTCTCGTCACAATGGTTCCTCGTGCCCCAGGGCATGGGCATCCTCTCCGTGATCCTCCACCAACTGCCCTACCAGTTCCACGGGCTGCGCATAATCTCCAAAATCGTCTGGGTCTACACTATCGTCTTGCTCGGGCTGTGTCTGGGCCTGTACACCCTCCGGATCCTGCTGTTCCCTCGGCACGTGGTGCACCAGCTCCGGCACAGTCTGCTGGAAACGTCGTGTTTGGCGAGTATCGCCATCTCGTTTACGTCGATTATACAGATGATCGCGCTGACTGTGGTGAGAGAATGGGGCCCGGCATGGGGGATCGTGGCATATGTGCTGTGGTGGATCAATACCGCTCTCGCGGTGCTTGCGGTCCTGGGCATCCCGTATGTCTACGTCCAGGTTCAACCGCCGGGGATAAAAAACGTCCCGCCAGCGACATTGCTCCCACTCATCTCCGCGTTGACATCAGCCGCCGGCGGGGCGGTAATCTGCCGCTACGGCGCCATTGGACCGCGATTACAAGTCCCCGTCATCATCGTGTCGTACCTCGAGATTGGAATCGGCCTGCCCCTCGCCGTCTGCCTTGAAACAATATACTTCACCCGGCTATTCGACCAATCCTTCCCCACCAAGAAAGAGATCTACCAGACAATGATACTTTGCGGGCCGTTCGGCCAGGGAAGCTTTGCTCTGCAGATGCTCGGCCAGGCCGTCCAGCGCGGAAGCTTCGCGGCATATAACCGCGGGACATTCCTGACCGCAAGCTCGGCGCCCGTGGTGGGAGTCGCCAGCCAACTCGCCGGCCTGCTGTCGTGGGGCTTCGGCACGTTCTGGTGGAGCTTCTCGCTCCTGAGCATAGCGCACACTCTTCTCATGCAGCCGGGCGGATGGCGAGCGACCAAATTCACGCTGGGCGCGTGGTCTCTCGTCTTCCCGTGGGTTAGTAGAAAAATTGCTCGTCCCTTGTTTCTTTCCTTCTAGCATTCCCTTAAAAGCCGACTGATTCTGAAAACTTTCTTTTCTAGGGTGTATACACCAACGCAGCCGTCATGCTCGGCAAAATCATGAAATCTCCCGCTTTTGACGTCTGGTCCACAGCCCTAACCATTATTTTAGTTCTAATAGCTATAAACAACCACATATGGACCATCAAGGGGCTTATTCTCGGGACCATCTTCGGCCTGGAAAAGGGCTGGAAGTACCATGATGAGGAAGAAGCCAACGGCATGGACGGGCGGGATAAATAGACATAGATATCTGCTGATTTTCGTCGCTTCTGATTAGACTCATTCACGATAGATATCCGCCCTTAGACACGCTTCGCAAGACTGGTATCAGCAAAGCACTCGAACTTATGATTTCAAAGCACAAAGATGCCTTAGTTTAAGTTCCATTATCAACTTATCTGTCCCCTATCAACCCTTCAAACTAGTCCTTGCGCGTCCATCAAAATTTCCAAGCAACTGTCCAGTCTGTCCTGCCCTTGAGTATCCTTGGTAATTCCCCGTCTCTCTCAATGATTCTGCCCCAGCGATTATGCACAATTTCCAGCACTCATTAAGCTTCCACTCCCCCCCAAGTGTCCCTTAAAAACAAAGGATGCATAGGTGCATATGTTAAGGTACAAAGAAGCTATCTATGGAAGGAATTTTTATTTTGCGTCTCTTAAACCAATGCGCACAACACCCCTATTCCATGGCCACTATGCAAATTTGATCAAAATGAGAAAAGGAAAGGTATGCTCAAGTTCAGTGAAAATGCAAGTCAAGAAGAGGGGATATCATGGAATTTCCGAGGGCTGTGAGTTTTGTTAAGTTGGCTTAGGTACATTGTATCCCTTAAATGCTTCACAAAGCTGAGAATACAAATAACTGTAAAAGGCAAAAATGATCAGTAAGTTTGAAGTAACAATGCAGACAGCAGGTGGTATGGGATCTTACATTGTTTGTTGCAGCGATAGCAATGCTATCTTCAAACGGATGCCAACTCATGTGCAGAATCTTCTTGTTAAAATCAATCTGATCTGCATCTGTCTCTTTGCGCATGCGTCCCCCAATTCCGGCTGGGCTACCAGCTCTTGATCCACCTTTCTTACCAGCATTGGTCGAAATAGACGAGTTGATAGGAGTCGGCACGCCAACCTTCTTCGCTTTGAATGCTGTTTTATCCGCCTGAAGTACAACTTCGGTTTCCTGGCTTGGCTCCGTAGGATAGATCATGAAGTTGTTGTTGTAGCTTCCGGTCATGACATTCTTGGTGTCTCCAGAGAAGACAACTTCGAACTTATCAAAGATACTATCATTTTCATATGTGTCGCACAATCGCGGGCGTAGGTGTTCATGAATCGGAATAGTCTTGACGGGCTGGCGTTCCATGTTGACATCCCAAATCTTCACAGTAAGGTAGTCCCGAGAAACGATATAACGACCGTCGTGGGAGAATCGAACATCGGATATGGAAGATATAATCTCGGAAAAGAAGGACCGGGAAGACACGTCTTCTTCTTGCTCGAATTCTGCGAATCAATCAAGTCAGTCGTGAGAATCAAAGGAAACCCATAGAGACAAAGTAAATGGTAAAGGACATTTGGGATAGGGTTAGAGAAAGGATGGGTAGCAAGATGCATACGTTTTGAGTGTTGATCGCACAAGGCGCGCTGTCGCATATCGGCCAGTTTGATCGTTCCCTTTGAACTAGCGTACATGAACCAATTGCAGCTAATAGGGTGAAATTCTGCGGCAGTTATAACTTCAGTCAATTCTTCCATATTAGCAGGCTTGATGTCAACAATGTTGAAGCTCTGGTCTTGAATATTCAGATTCCACAAGTTAATACGGAGATCGTCACTGCTGATAAATGTCTCTCCATCGCTGTTGACAGATATGGAATTAATATGATAGGCATGGGCATTTGCGTAGATACGCCGTGGGACCGCCGCAACTACGGTGTCGTGGTGTGTCATACGGGGTAGCTTGAGAGCTGATGCGTCCCGGAATGGGATCCGAGGGGGACGCGGGACGCCTCCTCCGCCAACAACGTTACCCGGGGTGAGATCATGGGAGAGGTTATTCTCGGCAACCACCTTGAGCGACTTTTCAAACACTTTCCAGAGTTTTATGGTTTTGTCGTTCGTCGAAAGAAGGAAATGTGAAGCATTTTGCCGTCTGCACCACTTTATTTTGTTAATCTTCTCTTCAATCTCTAAGGACTTGAGATAATCAAACTCCGGCTCGTGCGATTGAAACTCGGTGTGAAACTTGTATTCGCATGTTTTTTTCTAGATGGCCTTGTCAGTCGCATTGTTTTCTAAACGAAAAACGTGGGAGTGTGTACAGTCTCATTCCGCTCGAATAGAACTACTCGACCTCCTTTGTCACCAGTCGCCAAATAATTGCCCGTATGGTCGAATTCAACGGTGGAGATGATATCAGCTAAATAGAAGGCCAACGTCAGCGAGGAGTAAAGACGGTATAAAAGAGATAGACAATTCAAATAGGCGAGTATGCAACGTAAGACACAACAAGCATATGCATACCTTCAGTTATATCCTCAACATCTCCCTTATCGCCAAAGCACCTAATTGACAGTCAATGATGCGTATCCAAATGAAAATTCTGTTAAGCTGAAAATTGACCCGCTCCGCATCACGACATTACCGGAGTGGTAATCCGTGAGACCATACAGGCTCTAGGGAAGGAAATAAACACATACTGTGTGAATTTCCAGGTTGGAGAACCTGGCTCTGAGTCAACCATTTTCAGCTACTACCCGACCTTTGGGCAGTAAGACAGTTCAGTCAGGTGCCAATCAATATACCACCAAAAGAGTGTATGATGTGCCTGAGGATTGAAGGAAAAAATGCAAAGATGAGTAGTTTTTGGGACAAGGTGTCGAATTGTTAGCAGGTTGTGGGACGCAGCTGCCAGGAAAGAAGAAATAGTCCAGCCTCAAATACTCCGGTCTGAGGTGGTTCGATCTAAGGCAGTTCGCTCTGAAGTAGTTTCGCTCTGAAAAGGGAGTTCGCTCTGATGTGGTTCGATCTGAGGTGGTTCGCTCTGAAGACGCAGTTCGGTCTGAGGCAGTTCGGTCTGAAGAAGGTCCGGTCTGAAGACAAGTGCTGCGTGCAACAGTAGTATTAGCTTAGCACAAGAGAGAAGGTTGGAAATTTACTGAGGTGTGGATTAATGAAGATGCAGGTGGGCGAGTAGGAGGTATTTATATTAGCAATTGAGCAATGGACAGAGCCAGCTCAAGCAAGGATTAGTGTAGTGACGGGACAGTCAGTGGTCGGTGAGCGCAAAGTGACGTGAAGGTGACGTGAAGGTGACGGGAACACAGTGAGATGGGTCGCATCTGAGAAAGCATCTCCCAACTTACAGGAACTGAGGAAGCGTGCGGTTTCTGTTGCCAGAGAGGAGGTGGGATGGGATTTTGCTAGATTCCCGAGCTAAGGGACCAAGGCGATCAGGATTGTCGTGGGCAGAGAGGAGGACGGCAGAAAGAAACCCCCCACGCGAGAGATGCTGCAAGAGAAGCAGAAGTATTATGGAAGGAGAAAAAGAAAACAGAGAGATAGCTAAGGGGAGTGGAGTGGGATGTCGATGCTCCAACGATGGGCGGTGGTTGTGGTGGTGGTGCTCTGGAATCTGATGGAGGGGAGAGTTGGGGGGGAAAGGAAAACAAGTGGTGAGCCTCTGCTTGCTTGCTGGGAGTGCGCGGATGGAGGAAGGAAAGTACCAAACCTGGACACAACTCTGTGATGTAACAAGTTGGGGAGAGCTCACAGCAACCACGCAACAACAACAACAGCAAAACACAGCACAAAAACAAAGCCAGAGGAAGAGGAGTCGAGATAAGATGTTCAACTGACAGTGTTGTGGAATAAATCACCAAGCTGTCGCCCTGTGAGCTCTAGGTAACCAGCACTCAAAACTGCCAGGGGACACGGGCAGCAGCCTTGAATGAACTGGCTTCGAGCTCAGTGATTGCCTTTTCCCAACAGCCACACTTCTCTGTGATCGCGCAACACAGCTTGTCCAACCAGCAACCTACTAGTAGCTCATAGACAAGATCCAGCCATCCCAGTCACCAATCTACATCGACATCGACATCGACATCTACAACTGCATCTGCATCGCCAGTCTCGCCTGGTGAAGAAATCACATGCTTATCTCAATGGGCTAGTTTAGTAACTGGCTAACTGCATCATTCGAGCCAGCAAAGGCTCAATCACTCTCATCCCATCACATGCAGCTGCTGAAGACATTATTCCAGGCCTCTCACTAACACCATCCTGGGGAGATTTCATCAATCGATTCCTCCTGCGTCAACCCGAAACATTCATATTACAGCAGTGCCGAATTGCTCTTCGTTGGCGCTTACTTCCGCTATCTCCAAGCATTGCTCTGCGTTGAGCATCGGGACCCAGCATGAGATAACGCTCCTCTTCCGGGCACATAATACTACGTATATTCTCCTTTGACCCGTGGTATGGATAGAACCTGCCAGTCCCTCTAGCAATGGATGAAAAACGGCCTGTGCCACCAGGTGAGGAAAACAGCAGCCAGGATGTCCCTCCTAAATCCGAAATCCGCGATTCAAATAACCCCGCCAACCCACCGCCCGCCGCTCCATCCCTGGCAGACAGGATTCAGTCCTCGGCGTCCAGTCTACTTCAAAACACCTTTCTAAACGCCCGATCGCCCTCGTTTGGCGACAGTCTGGCCTCAGGTCTCTCGTCGAGCTTAGCCAATTCCACCAAGCCCAGCTCCTCCCAGGCTCGCGGCCTATTTGCCGGGGAACAGTCCAGCCATGGCGCGACAAACGTTCTACCGTCATCGTCTGGCCCACGGAATGCCGGATCTGCATCGAATGCGCGTGCAAACGGAGAGTCCGGCCTGATATCTGACTCGTTTCGCTCGAGCTGGACCTCCGCCGCCGACGCCCAAGAAAATGCCGAATTGCTAAAGTCGTTCGAAGAACAAATGAACCGGGAAGAGTTATACTTCCAGCCAGAGCAAGATAGTATTGAAAAGGACAAGGGTAAAGGCAAGGGTAAAGCAGGAGCTTCTCAGGGCGAAACAAACGTCCCTTTCCAACCCAACCCACCCGCCACCGTCTTCGAGTCAGCCTGGTCCTATCATCCCTCCCGATACCAAACGCTTCCACAGCCCCCCCGCGAAACCGAAACGCCCGACGGTTCCGCCGTCCTTTCCCTCCTCTCCGACCCATCCTTCGACCCCCTGACACCCTCTTCCGTCCCTCCGTCCCCGACCCTCGCCCCCGTCACCGATCCCGATCCCAACACCACCACCACTCCCCGCACAAAACCCTTATCGCCTCTTTCCCTCTTGCCCGATATACAATCCCTCCTCTCCCTTCCGCCAGAAGAGCTCTCTTCCGTCCCTACGGTCTCCGAATGGCTCGACCTAGATGCGTCGTATACCGACGCCGTCTGGGGCGGCTTGCTCAAGACATATACGGAAGATGCGAGGAATGAGGTTGAACAGCGGAGGGAGAGCGGTGCGGATGCGGGCACTGGCGATGACGGGATCTATGGAGGGCCCGCCGTAAGAAGATTGGGCATGATTTTGGCGCATCTGAGAGATAAGAAGGATGGACCTGGGGTTTAAATTATTCTATCCCTTTAGTAACTGAATGGCCAGCAACTGTATATAAGCCACACACAAGTCCTAAAACGACGATGTATATATTAGTACCTAGCATAGCATGCAAAACCCTTTTAACAGCTACGGAGATATATGTAACTAGTGTGTTGAACGGGGCCGAGATGACTTGATTGCTCTCTACCTGGGGCTTATTTACATCAAGAGAAGACATGGGGAAAATATAAAAGACAATAAGGACACAAACATCATTCTCGTAGGATAAATACAGAGATATCCAGAAGGGAAAATTAAAAAAATGGGTGCCCCAGTTTAACCGGGTTCAGAGGCGGAGAAAAGGTCGTCTATGGGGAGTTGAGAGAGGCGCTCAAATCTAGAACTTCAAGCTTGGAGTCTGTCCCTTTACACGCCCGATGACAATGTGAGGAGCATATTTGGGAATAACTTCGTCGTCGTGCAACATCTCGAATTCTGTTGGCCGGGCAAAAGTCAGTATCTTAATTTGAAACGCAGATATCAACAGAGATGGCGCCAGCCTACCTTCAGTGGCATCTCTACCCATGTGGCTAAACAAAGCCTGGGCGCCGCCAGGGTGCTCATCGAGCCAGTTGGTGAGATCCATCACGACGCCCTTGACAACAATCCAAAGGTCATCCTTCTTGTTGTGCTTAGCAACTTCCTCCATTGTGAATTCCTTGTCTGGAATCTTGAAGTCGGAGACATCGGCGGCTGGTGCGCCTGGGACAGCCGCGGCATCCGCAGCAGTTGCTGCTGGGGCAGGAGCCGGGGTTGCGGAGGTATCAGCTTTAGAGGCTGAGATTTGTGCTTGGGCTTTGCTTTCCCCAGGGGCAGTCCACTCGACGGAGATCTTACCAGGCTGTGAGGGGTCAATGTGAAGGGAGATTTGATTCAAACGGGTCTGGGCAGTAGCTGCCGGGTTAGAAAGCAGCTGCTGGAAGAGGTATTCGCTAGCAGAGTCACCGGCAACACGACCGTAAACAACACAACCAAGGAGCGAAGAGCCACCAAGACGGTTAGCGCCGTGGACGCCACCTGCAAGCTCTCCGCAGATGAACAAGCCATCGAAGGGCTTGCCTTCCTTGTTGAGCACTTGGGCCTTGTCATTGATTTCAATACCTCCCATGGTGAAGTGAAGGACAGGCTCCATCACAGCCACATGGAATGTGTCATCAATGGAGAATGGCAAGTTGTGGAAATATTTCTTGCCAAATGGATCCTTCTTCTTGCCTTCCGCAATCTGGTTGTAGTCGTCGAAGGACTTCTTCAATGCGGCTTCACCACAGCCGATCTCTCGCGCAAGTTCCTTTCCAGTCATCTTCTTCATCAAACCACGGCCGGAATAGTGGCGCGTATGGAAATCCAAGACATTAGAAGCCTTACTGTTGAGGACGAGGCGAATGGGCCACTTGCCCTTCTCCTTCTCCTTCCACATCTCGCCAGAGACATAGTCACGATGACCCAACTCGTCGGCGAATCGCTGACCATCTTTGTTAAGCAAGAGACCACCCTCACCGCGAAGAGCTAGAGCTGGTTAGCCTGGTTTCTAAAAAATTGTTCAAACATGACGTACCTTCGGCAGCCAAGAACTTCCACTTGGAAGTAGGGTCCTTTGGATCGACAAGACCAGTTGGATGGACTTGGACTTTGTCCATATCGATGTCGTTGGCACCAATGGACATCAACATCTTGTGCCCATCGCCAGTGGCATGGACACCGTTTGTGCTAGAAAGGTTGAAAGTGTCTGGACGCCATTTCTTCAGTAGGGAATCCTCCGTGAAATCAGCAGCATATCCACCAGTCGCCAAGACAACGACGCCATCGGCACTGTGGGTTTGTCCGTTATATTCGTAGGTGACTCCGGTAACCTTGTTACCCTCCTTGTTGATTCCGGTCACTCTCGCCTTCTTCAGAACTTGGACACGATTGGGTTCCTTTTCTGTGAGCTCCTCCAACTTCTGCATGAGAGCATATGTAATCGCCATTCCGGGGAATTTGGCATCGTGGCCGCGGTGAGTACGAGGGAAAGAATGACCACTACGTATCTGTTAGCAAGCAAGTAACGAGACAGGCCGGCTCTATGCCAACATACCCAAGACGCGAAACGAGGGTCAGGTCCAGATCGAAGACATCCTGGAGCCATTCAACGGCTGCAGCGGATTTGTATGTGAGGACCTTGATGAGATCTGGGCGCGCCTTATCTCTAGCAGACTTCAATGTATCTTCGTAGAATTGCTTTACACTGTCGCCAATGCCCAGTTCGACTTGTGTTCTCGTGAGGGCTCCATTGATACCAGAAGTGGCTTTCGTTGAGTTGCCACCGAAGAAATCTAAAGAATAGCCAGATGAGCCTCATTATTTATCTCCAACATAGTGGATGGCAGAAAGCACTCACTCTGCTTATCAAGTACTAGTACGTTGCCGCCATTTAGGTAGACTGTATGAGCAGCACTCAAACCGGACACTGTGGTAAAAAAGGGTCAGCATGCAACTCGACATGTGAAGCGGGCAGGATCCGGTGATGCTGGGGAACTCACATCCACCTCCGACAACAATCACCCTCTGTGGAGTAGCCATGGCTGATAACACTGAGTGTAGAAATATCTGTTTTGGAACGAAAGCAAGCAGTCCAAGATAAGAGAGAGATGTGTGAGAAGATGAAGCGGGAAATGGACAGGAAGCTCAGTTATGAAGGATGGAGGACGAAGTTGGCTTTTGTTTAGCTCTTCCTGAAGTGATACTGCCCACCAACCACCATCTCGGCCGAGGTATCTCCACAAGTCGAAACGGACCCGTAATCTTACAGCCCACATTGGGTTCTGCCATTAATCACCGCCAGTTCCAACCAATGATAGCGCTTGTAATTCCATTGTCACCTGAGAATTCAATACACAGCCAACCAACCCCGGGTTTCGGAGGTTCGTATGGGCCAATCACATCAGCCCACTATGATGACATTCAGCCGCGGTACATGCTTTTCTACGCCTTCAGCTTTTGTCTGAATCTGGGGTAACTTGGGACAGTCGAGTTCCCCTCTGGAGTCTCTGCAACAGTTGAACAAAGAATGGAGGAGGTATACACAAGCTTTGCCTCCACATCAATTCTTCCAACTGATCCGGTTCGTAGTTAGTGGCTTTGTCGTTGTGACATTTCTATCCCCTGCTCTCTCATTGGTCTTGAGGTGAACCTTGTAGGGACGCACCTACTGGATCAATTCCTTGAGCATGTGAATTTGGTCCTGAGTTCCAGTTTCACATGCGAACATCAATAGCAGGAGCATAAATTCATTATCAAAATGGACTATCCTCACATGGAGGATTGTATGAATGCCATATAATACATCTTGTTCTGAGTTGGCATGTCTCCTGTGCCCTTTTGCCGTTCCACGACCTCCATAAACCTTGAAGCTGTGCTCTCTCAACCTGCCAACACACCTCGATCATGTCTAATTGTGGAATGGGATATGCTTTTGTCGCAGTCCCATTTATCTCAGTGATATTTTGGCATGGCATCATCCTCCCTTCCCTTATAAGTGATAGCCCCTGTTTCTATCACTTTCTGTGTTTTAAGCCTATATTTCCTGCAGCCATGGGTTGTATGATGGTTTGTGTGGTAGGCCCCCAAGTTCTTGCATTTCAACCATGGCACATCTGCCAGGCACAACGTGGATTGCATGGGAATATAATTCTCGTGCCTGATAGAGAGACGAAACTTTAAAGAATGAAATTCGAATCCACTCCTCAAACTGAGGCCCTGACCACAAAATGAGGATGACAGTAATGACCTTTGCACACGCGAATTCTGTCCTCTTATCCCGCCTATGAATGAAATTGTCAAGGCGGGGAAGTTGCTTCACCTCGAATCTCAAATAGCCTCTTCCTAATTGGAATCCACAAATGTTGCTTGGTTGCCCACCGGAATGACAATATCAACTCAGCTGAGGATTTGCAACAAAAGTGTACGCTGCTTTCCAGAGCTTGCGCAGCAGGGACGTCTCGAAAAACATGATCATGCCGAACGTAAAGTGCTCTGTGATACACCCAGCAAAAAAGTCCTTGCTAATGCTGAGTTTTAGATCATGGGAGCCCTTGACTGGGAGTGGATGTATACCACGCCAGTGGAATTTGCAAGCCCACCCTCTGAGCTATTGCTGAAACTATCAGAATACCAGGTTAGCGGACACGATGGTTGGAGAATATAAACAGCGCGGGAAAACTTCAATCAAGTAAAACGGCCTGAAAAGAAGCCCTGGTTGATCTAAACGACTGGATGGCCGCTTCGAATCTTCAGCAGTTTCTGGTAACTAGCAACACAGGGAACGGGAGGATTTGTTTGAGTCCTACAATTGTGTAAAGTGTGTGTTTTGAGCTTCCTGCGTGTTGATCGGAGCCTTGCAGCATGTTTACGCTAAAGGTATTACATTCTGAGCCCAGGTACGGAGTACCCGTTTATCTAGGTATATTAGCAGTTATTTGAAGAGCTCTTTTCCGTATATTGACCAACTTCTACGGAGTGCGTATAGCATGTTCTTGGGCAACGTGCAGTGAACATCCTACATTCAACCCAACGCTCTCCGGGCCGGTCTGGTAATATGAGTGCAATTTTTCTTGAAGAATGGAAAGTTCAGTTTGCAGATTCCATGGATTTTATCAAATCGTGAGCGGAAATTCAGCTGCGTGGGAAATGGCTGCTGGCGCTTCCCTCTGGCGCGTATTGCCGGTGTACCTTCACCGCGTTGATAGCTCATCATGGATGGTGAGAGCGGGCGCTGATTGGGCCAGGAGTGCGTAGTGGGGCCGACTTTTGGACGCTCGGAGCGAAAGCGCCTCAGAAGACCGGACGAAACTAAACTTGAAACGGAAAAGCCCAGCCGGCAGAAAATATTGACCTCCTTACCTCCAGTTCACGTCACTGCGGTTGCGCACACTTCTTCTGCCAACGTTGACGACGTCTTCGTCTTTTCCCTTCTCACGCTCTAGACGCACATAGCACTTTCGCAACTGTTTTGCCATGCTGATATTTGCCATGTAAATTCAACTTCCGCTTTCTTCGTTTGACAGAAAGGTACTATCCCTTAAGCGACAGCCTTTAGACGACATACCGCTTTACTCTCCCATCCCCCGAGAACACCTTGCCCACGCCGTCGCTTCTTCAAAAGCAAGCTGCCGGCCGACCCATCACGATGAATCCGTCTAACAAAGATGGATGGCATTCAGGCGGTAGTGGCCCGCAGCCACATCCGGCTGTAGAGCAACTGGGGCAGCAATCCGCTAGGCCTCTTGCCTATGGGTTTGTTTTCATCTTCCCCTACACCTCATAGACCGTGCGCTAACCTTCCTTGGGCATCAGTGAGACCCCGTTCATGCAAAATTTTAAATGCCTTCCTTTGCTGAACTGTCCGCTTGGGACTATTACCGCCGCCGTTCCAGCCTGCTCATTGCTCACTCTTCACTAATCCTTCTTCGGCAGGCCCCTACCATGCGGTTAGCCAGCCTTCAAGCCACACCCTTCCAACCCTCGCAGACTTAACTCAAGGTGCCACTGTACCGCCCCCATCCCACCAGCAGCCCCCAAGGTACGGGCAGCATCAACAACCCCCCTTAGGAGCATCGCATTCCCTTCCAGGAATCGGTCAGTCGATGCAACATACCTCACCACAGTCTTCCCTAAACCGAGAAAGAGAGAGGGAACCCCGTGATAGGGACAGGGACATCCTTGAGAGACAACGTGAAATGCAGCGAGAGGAGGAAATTCTGCAACGCGAGCGTGAAATGCGCGAAAGAGACCGTGACCATGCAGAGCGATACCATCGCGAACAACAGCAACATCATCCGGTTCAGAGTCATACTGGCTCGATTCCAATACACCAGCCAGTCGCGTCCAAAGTTCAAAATTCGATCCATGGACCCAACGGCTTGCTTTCGAATCTCGGCGCGAACGCTGGCCCGAATCCCGCCCCGAATTCCCTTCCGGGTTCTAACATGCCCGGTGGGCTGTTTAGCAGTCAGATTCAGCATCCCGATGGACCGCCAAGGCAGTACATACCAGTTCAATCCCAGTCTATATTATTTCCTGGGAACGCGCCATCTCAGATCCCAGGTAGCGTTGCTGCACTGGCGCAAGGCCAGCAACCTATTCTCAATGTAAGTCATTCCAAATTCTCTATATAAAGTAATGTTTGCTTCACCACCCACCCAAATGTGAAACCTTTCCACCATTCGGTGATCTGCATTCCTTTCATGGTGAAAGAAGACTGGAAAATTGTCCACAGAGGTTGCTGGCAGTGCCCTTAAAAATCTTTGCTAAATCAGGGTTCCGGAACCTGCTATGTTCTTTGCCGCCGACAAATTCCTCAGCTGTTGTTGTGAACTTTTTCTGCAAACTTTTCACCTGCCAAACATCTCAGCCCGCTGTGGACATCTCCTCTTTCGACCACCCTCATTCATTCAACTGGCCATTTTTCATCTTCTTGGTGCCATTTCGCCTTGTGGCATCTATACTGATGATGCCTGGTCTTCAGGATGCTCTCAGTTACCTTGACCAGGTTAAGGTCCGCTTTGTCGAGCAACCAGATGTTTACAATCGGTTCCTTGACATCATGAAGGATTTCAAAAGCCAAGCGTAAGTGGTCACTCGGGTTTTAAACGTGTAATGTGTATATTCTGACCAGTTTCTGCAGTATCGACACGCCTGGAGTCATTCAACGCGTCTCGACTCTCTTTAACGGACACCCGAGCCTGATTCAAGGATTCAATACCTTCCTCCCACCAGGGTATAGAATCGAATGTGGACCAGATGACAATCCGGATGCAATTCGCGTTACTACCCCGTCTGGAACCAATACGATTTCAATGTCAGCGGCACGTCCCGCGCTGGAACCTACCACTGAATCTGGACAAAGTGGGGGTTTAGTTCCTCCTAATCGCGCAGAGTATTATGATCAATCTCGCGCCGGCTGGCAACCAGGACACGAACCACCACAACAGCCTCAGCAAGGTCCCATGCCTGGCACAGTCGGCTCTTATTCTCCAAGTGGCAGAATGGTGCCGCCCTCGCAGTACGGTCAGCAAGGCGCTCAGGGCCAGCATCAAGAGGCTCCATATGAGTACGCAAATCAGCACGAGCAGCCAACTCCAGCAACAACTGCTGCCATGCTCCACCAGCAGGAACAGCGTGGGGTATCTCAGTTACAGAATGCAGTCTCCGTTGCAACAGGAGGGGCCGGACGATCGATGATGCAGCTTCCCGGCAGCAGCCAGACTCCTGGTCCAGGTCAATCCGCGAATTCTTTGGCGGGAATGGGCTCTGGTGTCCTGCAGGGCCCTCAGAGCGAAACAACTAGACGTGGTCCTGTCGAGTTTAACCATGCGATCAGCTACGTCAACAAGATCAAGGTGAAAATGATTATGCTATCGGCATATGCGATTGTGCTAATTGTATGTTGAATAGAACCGGTTTGCCGACTCTCCCGAGATCTATAAACAGTTCCTCGAAATTTTGCAAACATATCAAAGGGAATCGAAGCCAATCCAAGATGTATATGCGCAAGTCACCGTCCTTTTCAATTCTGCCCCAGATCTTCTGGAGGACTTCAAGCAATTCCTTCCCGAATCTGCAGCTCAAGCGAAAGTTCAAGCACCGGTACGCCAGGATGAGGTGCCTATTGCTATGAGTAACGTCCGTGGAGAGCCTGGATATGGTGCAGCAGCGCTCCAAGGTCAATCTTCCAGAGACAATGTTAAGATGCCGCCGCTTGGGCAATTCAATGTTAAGGATTCGGCTAAGGAGAGCAAGAAGCGCCGTGGCGGACCTGGTGCTCAAACTGGCGGTGCTTCTGTCGGTGGCGCGGGACCAGCTGATGCTTCCCTTGGAGGGCCAGGGAACAAAGGCCAGGCTTCTCAGGTTGGAAATGTCAACAAAGTAAGTTAAATCTCCATTGCGAGATTGTGGTGTCTTTGACATTCACTCTTGCATCTTATTCCAACAGTAAAGAAACAGCAGCCAATATCTTGTTTTCCAATCTCCTGTTTCACTCTTTTTTGCACTCATGTAAAATAGTTATTCCTTTGTTTTTAAAACGTGTAACCTGTCCCATCTGTTGCTATATTCATACCCCCTGCTACAGCACGCAAACTCAGGTTACGCGAACTAACTTTATTTCTCACCAGAGGACGAAATTAACCCACAAACCTGTGCCGTCAGAGGCCGTGCCTGCAATCTCGCCCACATTAGTTCCTGCTCCTCCAGAGCCTATTCCTCCCACCTTCACCCTTTCAGCATCACAAGAGGAATATGCTTTCTTTGACCGAGTCAAGAAATTTATTGGGAACAAACAGATATTCAGCGAGTTCCTCAAGCTGTGCAATCTGTATTCTTCGGACTTGATCGACAGGAATGTCCTTGTCAATAAGACTGCAGGGTTCATCGGCTCAAATCAGGAGTTGATGAATTGGTTCAAGAGATTCATGCATATCGAGCCAAAAGATGAAATCATCGAGCCAAAGGCAAAGGACGAATCCGGAATTGTCAACCTTGCGCATTGTCGAGCCCTTGGCCCTAGCTACCGACTTCTTCCAAAACTTGAAAGGCAAAAGCCATGTAGTGGCCGTGATGAGCTCTGCCAGAGTGTTCTTAACGATGAATGGGCATCGCATCCCACATGGGCGTCCGAGGATTCTGGGTTTGTTGCACACCGTAAGAATGGATATGAAGACTCATTACACCGGGTTGAAGAAGACCGTCATGATTACGACCATTACATCGAAGCGGGAATCCGGACCATTCAGCTCATGGAGGCTCTATTGCAACAAATTTCGATTATGAGTGAAAACGATAGAGCTAATTTCAAATTGCCTCCCGGGCTCGGTGGTCAAAGCGAGACGATTTTTAAAAAGGTTATCAAAAAGGTCTATGAAAAAGAATACGGGTTGCGCATCATCGAGGAACTGTTCGCAAACCCATGTCAGGTACTCCCAATTGTGGTTGCACGTTTAAAGCAAAAGGTTGAGGAATGGAAACTAAGCCAGGTAAGGCTAACCAAGGCGTTGGTGTGAATTGTCATGAAAATCCACTAATTCTTTAATAGCGAGAATGGGAGAAGGTTTGGCGGGAGCAGATGCAGAAAGCGTATTGGCGAAGCCTTGACCACCAATCCTCTATCAACAAGAGGGACGATAAAAAACTACTCACAACCAAACACTTCCAAGCGGAAATACAGGCTAAATCAGAGGAATCTAGGGCCCTTCGCCGAAGCGGATTCCCGGTTTTGAACTACCATTTCAAACATACTTTCACGGACACTGAGGTTATCCTCGATACTACGCATTTGATTCTCTGCTACATCGACCACAACTCAGCAGGCTTCGGCGCTGATCCGCAGAAAGTGATGAATTTTGTCAGAGACTTTGTTCCGGTATTTTTCGGCATGGATCGAGACGCAGTTCGGACGTACTTGAGCGAAGTTTACGATATCACCCCAGTTAGTGAGGAGGTGGACAACGAAAGTGCCCCGTCAGATGAGATTAACAGCACTCGCGGTCGGCGCCTTGTGAACAGCAAAAAATTAGATCTTCTGCGGGAGGTGCTCGATAATCGGGCTGATAAGCCGTCGAGATTGGACGGCGAAAGGAGCACGGCATCTATCAGCCGGCTTTCCACCCCGGATCTGGGGTCTGTAGCTGGTTCCACTCCAGCTCCTGATATGAACGGAACTTTTGATACCGCGGAGCTACGGTGGATGGATCATCCAAGTCAAGGAAACTTCAACCAGCAGCACGAATATTCGCTGAATGAACCCTACAAGAAGACGGTCCACCACCTCTATGGAAACCTCACAATTTATTGCTTTATTCGTACGTTTGAGATGATCTACTCCCGGCTATTGCATTTGAAGGGGGGTGAGGAAGCTGCGCATGAGGAATTGCGTCGCGCAACCGCCCCCAAAGCAGCCTATGACTTGGGAATGATCGACAAAGCGCCAAAGGAATTCTTTTATGACACTGACCCGAAAGCAAATCTTTACCACCAGATGGTGCGCATGTGTGAAGAAATGATAAAGGGTCATTTGGACCCTGGCCACCTGGAAGACACCTTACGACGTTTTTACAACAGGAACCGTGGCTGGGAGCTTTACACGCTTGACAAGCAACTCTCCGCTATTGCGAAATTCGCAAGTAATATCTTCAACACGGATCCCAAGGATAAGAGTGCGGACATTGTGAATCTTTTCTTCAAAGAACGAGACAAGGAAGAAACAACCCATAATCATGAAATCCAATTCCGTAAGCAAGTGGAAAAGTTAATAAAGGATGGAGATATTTATCGTATTTCTTATGTGAGTCATTTTGCCGATCGTACCCTTATGATTTCAGCAAGCTAATCTTCTTTTGCTAGTTCCCCGCTTCGAGCACCGTGACCATCAACCTCTTGACCACTGAAGACAGTACCCTTGAGAAGGACGATTTGACGCCGGAGGCGAGATGGTCATACTATGTCTCAGCCTATAGCATGCGCGACCCTACTGAGGGCGTTCTATTTTCGGATATGCGCATGCCATTCTTGAAGCGCAATTTACCCCCGAAGCTAGACACGGATGAGGAGTATAATCAATTTTATAAACCCTTGATCAGCAATGAGGGCTTGGTTATTCGAGTTTGTGCGAACAGTTATCATATTCTCTACGAGCCCGGCACGGAAGAATGGTGGTATCGCGTCCCGCAACCAGAGGGGGCGCAGAGGGAAGCTGTCCAGGAACAAGCTGTGAAGGAGAAACGCCGTGATCGCTTTGAGCGAAAGTTCGTCAAGAACCCAACATGGGCTCGCGGACTGAATCCAGATGAGGTTGACGAATTCGACCGGCGGTTCAGATCGTGGGTTGGGACTCTAGACAAGGACGCTTCAGATTCAGAGAAGAAGGCCCAAGTTGGGACGCCGGAAGACCGGAAAAAAGAGGATGAGATTATGACCGATGCTTGAACTTTGGGAGTTTGGGACGGATGATGGTGTCAAAAACACGGAGCGCCTTGTGTGTTTGGAGGGACATGTCTTCTCCACACTGACTCATTTGCATCCATGTCGTTGGGTTTTAGGTGACCAGGAACTACGGAGGGTTAGCAAGGCTGAACTGGGAAATGGCTGGCTCTGTTTCTAGATGATTTCTTCTAAACTGACTTGCTTCATGACTGCTTCTTTTGTAGGGTGTCCTGCATTTCTTTGCATTGTTTGCCCTGTTATTCTAATCTACTTTTCCGGTGATCAGGTTGACTTTTTTACCACCAGTGTGTACTCTACTGTATCATCAGCTAGGAAATCAACATTCCCCATGACTTTGTCTATTCTACTATGCATTTATCTGCAGCCCCCAGCAAGAGAGGAGAGGGCAAGGATGCTGACTCAGCAACATTACGGCTTCCACTCATCCGTGGCGACTCTTCGGCTATCCAGCTAGAACACGGAGCTGCTGGTACCTGAGCTACCCCGATCAGCCGGAAGGGAAGAGCGGGAGAGCCACTCCGGACCTCGAGAACGGCCTAAAAAACAACTTGTTAGCGAGGATATCGCTGGCGGACCTTATCAAATGCCGCCCGAGAAGCGGTATGGCTGATATGCCGAAAATCCGCCGATCCTGCACCTGGTCCATTCGTTACGTCAGAGCTATATAAAAGCCTGGCTGGGTTTTGGTTCAGTCGTAATCCAGAAGATGGGGTTGAATTAAATCCATCTTTTGTGGGTTTCTTTTGAATCAATTTTTCTTTTTGCTGTTCCTACCTTTCTTCTTCCTTGGTCCCCTTTTTTCCTCCCTGCTTTCTGCTTGCTTCTCCAAACTCCTGCTTTCTTTGGGGAGGCCGGCCTTGTTGCTGCATTGCATTCAGTTGCTAGCTGACCAGCTTATATATAAGATTGGGCCTGCAAGCCTTCTCTAATTGATCCTTCTGGACTATAGACGAACCTATCTCCTTGGAACTGGTTCCCCGGCATTCTCTGGAACACTGGTAATTGAAAATCTTTGATTAGAAAGAACGGCCTAAGAAAAGAGGTCTCCTTAAAATTGACGAGCAGGCTATAAAAATGGCAGCCTCCGCGATCTTGAAAAGCCGTGTTAGGCGCCCGTCGATGCTGTCAAAGCTCGCAAAAGCTGAGGACCTAATTGATTTCTTTCCCAATGGAGCTTATATCGGTTGGTCCGGCTTCACTGGCGTTGGATATCCAAAGTGAGTCCGATATCATTGATGAGACCCAGAGCCGCGGAATGAGCTCTTGCTAATGTTTCGCTCTCCTAGAAAAGTTCCAACCGCATTGGCAGACCATGTTGAGAAGAACAACCTTCAAGGAAAACTGAAATATACCCTTTTCGTCGGTGCCTCGTCGGGAGCGGAGACAGAGAACAGATGGGCGCGACTCAATATGATTGACAGGCGGTCACCTCATCAAGTCGGAAAGGAAATCGCCAAGGGAATCAACAATGGTAATATCAACTTTTTTGACAAGCATCTCAGCATGTTCCCGGCAGATTTGGTATATGTATGTGCAGACAATGCCCCTGTTCGGATCTGCTCATCTGTAGAATCAGCCGTACTAATCAAGTCATTCTCGATGGCAACGTAGGGCTGGTATACCCGAAACAGGCCAAAGAATAGAATTGATGTGGCTGTTATCGAAGCGTCTGCTATCACTGAGGAAGGTGGAATTATTCCCGGAGCATCAGTCGGTGCGTCGCCGGAAATAGTGCAAATGGCGGATAAAATCATCATTGAAGTCAACACGGCCGCGCCCTCGTTCGAAGGATTGCACGACATCACACTATGCGATATTCCACCCCGGCGGAAACCTTACCTTGTTATGGCACCGGAAGATCGCATTGGAACCAACCACATTCCAATTGATCCCGACCGAGTCGTCGCCATCGTTGAATCCGACTACCCCGATCAAACGCAGCCAAACGCCCCTGCTGACGAGACGTCGCGTGCCATCGCTGGCAATTTGATTGAGTTCCTCCAACATGAGGTCAAGATGGGCCGTTTGCCAAAGAGCCTCCTTCCCATCCAGTCCGGCATTGGGAACATCGCCAATGCCGTCATCGGCGGCCTCTCGGAGGGCGGCGCCAACTTCCACAACCTCAAGGTCTGGACTGAAGTTTTGCAAGATTCTTTCCTTGACCTCTTCGACAGCGGCAACCTAGATTTCGCTACCGCAACCTCGATCCGGTTCTCCCCGGAGGGATTCAAGCGATTCTATGACGGGTGGGAGAACTACTATGACAAGCTCCTCCTTCGTTCGCAGCAGGTTTCGAACTCGCCAGAAATCATCCGGCGCCTCGGTGTCATCGGCATGAACACGCCGGTTGAAGTGGACATTTACGCTCACGCCAACAGTACTTGCGTGATGGGCTCTCGTATGCTGAACGGGCTGGGCGGCTCTGCCGATTTCTTGCGCAGCGCCAAATACAGCATCATGCACACACCCAGCACGAGACCCAGCAAGACGGACCCAACGGGTATCACTTGCATTGTGCCGTTCTGCACACACATTGATCAGACGGAGCATGACTTGGATGTCATCGTCACCGAGCAGGTAATGACCTTAATTCTTCATGATTCCATTAGTGGATCCTTTTAATTTTTCCGGACTGCTAACCTGTCGTTTCTCCTGCAGGGACTCGCGGATGTCCGAGGTCTTTCGCCACGCGAGCGCGCGCGCGTCATCATTGATAAATGCGCCCATCCCGACTACAAACCCATCCTGCAAGACTACTTCGACCGAGCCGAATCATATTGTCTCCGCAAGGGCATGGGCCACGAGCCGCACCTGTTGTTCCAGGCGTTCAAGATGCACCAAAACTTGCAAGAGAAGGGAACTATGAAGATCGATGGATGGGAATAAATGTGGCATATCTTGAGAAAGTTTATCTGGGACGTTTGGAGCGGTTTTGGGGCTTGAGCGAATTTTGAGTTTTTTTTTTTTTCCCGTTTCGCTCTTTTTATATTTTTCTTGGAGTCAGGGTTTCCGGCAGTGTCTCCTTTGAAACAAACAATTCAATCTATATATGATGCATGTACGTTCTCTGTACTTATTTGGATCATATGGCGTGACTACAAGGCAGAGCGCATATAATGTCCTTGCAGATTGTGAGAGTGTGATATGCGGCATGCCATTGCCATCGAATACCCAATTTGCGTTCAGGAGAATTTTGATAAAGGGGCAAAGAAGCTCAAAAAGCAAAAAGAAAAGGCGCTCCCCTTTTTCCCCTCTGCATCCTGGTAGTCAGGCAAGAAAGGCCAATAGTGGATGGTCTAGGCCTTGCACGGGAAATCTGCTAGCCCTGCCGATCAGCTCGAGCAGCGTTTCCCGAACGCGCAATGATCATCCGTAGACCACCAGGTCCCTCCTTTTTTTTTCCGTCTGGTCGTTGAGGCGCACGAATCCGCGGACTTCGTGTGCGATGCAAGATCGCGCGATGGCCTGGGTAATACGGAGTACGGTGTACAGATTACAAGGTCGGAATTACCGTTGGAGGGAGGGGGCACGACTGGATCGGCGATGTGTTCGTGCTGTCGAACGACGTCTTCAACGGAACACACTCCTCGTACTTCGCGGTCTACCTGGCTTCCTCGCTCGCGGCCTCTCCTCGCGCCTGGACGGCCCGTCGTTTTGATGCTCTGGTGGATGGTCATATACTGGCTGGGCGGTGAGGTGGATGGCTGAGCGGTGACAGGCCCGAGACATCAAGGGCTACAGGATTCAGATATGGCTGTATGACGAAAGGGAATGATACGAACCCGGCGAAGATGACAAGATATCTAGAGGAGCACCTATCTTATGGTGGGTTCTGGGAGGTTTTGAGACGGGAGAATCAGTGCACGCTGGGCTCGGCGATTGGAGCAGGTTCGCATTGGAGTCGATGCCTCCACGCCCGGAGCCGGCTTGCTGCCTGACATCATCCCGAACATGATAGACTGCAAATACTTGGTGTGCGGCGAGGATTTGATAAAAGTCGGGCGGTTGACTGTGCCCGATGATACGACGGATGAGGCTGTCGCCATCAAGGCATACTCTAGTTGCCCAAGTCATTTTAGTTGACATTTGACCTGACACATGCAAAGACCCTGACAAGTATTAGCTAGCGTCAGAATTAGAGAGTCTAGGGGTTCAGCAGGGCCCAACGGCCGACCGTTGATGTCTCCAGGACTGAGGATGGAAGTATTCGATAGTGTGGATATGATTCCCAGCCCAAAAAGGATCAGCGCGATCTTATAGATTAACTACTACTAATGATGGAGCCACTCCATCGAGAGATCTCATATCCGAGGAGTCAGAGTGATGAATCGACGATCCTGAAGTGTTTGTGTATAAGTACCTCTACAGCGACCGTTCACTATTGAAGTAACGGTGTCTGAGTCTTGGTAAGTTAAATTGGCAGATCCTGAAGCGAGACCAAAGCGCTTGTCCAAGCACAGATTGATGTCCTATCGAGCGCAGACACACTTGTTCACAGGAGATTGTTTGGCAGACAAACAAGTGCTGATTGGCAGCTGGGTGAAATGATGGCATGGCATCTGGATGATTTGCTAGGGGGCTTGGGCGGTAAACAATTTTTTTTTTCTTGTTCTTGATTCATGTGGCGAAGCTGCCAGGAGTGTGTTGGATGGATGGCGGTATTTGGGAAAGCGGAAATGCCGCAGCAATCCAGCATCCAGAGCGAACGGAAAACTGGCCTGTTCCCCACTGCAGATGACAACAATGGGATTGTGTAGGTGGGATTTGCCTTGCGAACAGACACACACACACACCATCCCAGGAGAGGAATTGTTTCTTTCTTTGATGATATCTTCCATGATCCATCCATCCCCATTGTTTCGTTTGCTTTGGATCTCGTTATTTTCGGCGAGCGTGTTTCAAGTGCTGGTCTGGCGTGGTATTTCTTGTATTGCTGGCAGGGGTAATTTACGCCAAACATACGCTGACGGTGGATCGACCGTAAGATTGGCTGGCTGGTGCCCGCTGCTGATTGGCTGGTTCCTGGGCTGGGCTGCTCGCCGTGGAGCTTGTGTGCCTATAGTTAGCATGTGTCCCTCACAGTGTCTCCTATCTGCTGTTAGTGCTGACCATCTTGGTGTTCGGAAGAAAAACCTCGTGTTGGCAGAGACTTGGTGAGACTGGCGGATAAGCAGCCTGAAGGATGATGCAGCTGCTGTTGGGGTTGAACAGCAGGGCGGAGCGGGTGAAGTGAAGCCAAAAAGTAACAAAACAACGACAACAACAGCCAAACCACCACTTGGCTCCAGTCGCAGGTACACGAGCTTGTCACCTCAGAAATTGGACCAAGATTAGCCCTGTAAAGACCCGTAACCACACTGACCACCATCCCCAGAGCAGCAATGCGGGGTCTCCACCCAGCCAATCAGCCCGCGTGGCAGCCGGGTGTTCCTGGTAACGGTACTGTCATGCGAGGGGGACCCATCGCTTCTCTGCCGTGCCTGGACACTAGGCCAGAAGTAAACAAGCCACCAAAACCCCCCTTTGCCCCCTTCTTTCTCTCTTCTTCTCTTCTTCTTCTTCTTCTTCTTCTTCTCTCGTTTCTTCCTCCATCCTTCCCATTCCCCTCCTCGCTCAGGGTTCACGATTCCCCTTCATTCCCTCTCCCCCCCAAATTCACCACTGACCACCGCTTCACTCTTTTAGCGGGCATTCTTTCCTTGACGACGTTTCGGACTACTTATTTACGGAAGATTCAGCTCCCAAAACACCCTCTATCTGTACCAAAATCGTACTCTCTAGCCTCTAGTCCGGCTGCCTGTCTTCTCGCGCGATCGACTCGCCCCAATTCCCCCATCGTCCACACTCTTGGATAGCTCGAGACGAAAGCGAGAGGAGCAAGTATGAAGGGTGTTGCTTTGTTGACCGCTGCGGCCGGTCTGGTTGGCTCTGCCCTGGCTGGCGGTGTCCACCAGCATCACCATCGCCATGGCCATGCCAACCTCCATCGTCGTGATGCCAAGTGTGGCTGCACTGTCAAGACAATTACCATCACCGGAGAGCCCACCTGTGAGTATCTAGTCTTTGTTTGTTCTCTTCGTTTCAGAACAACACAGCCACCACATCAGAAACAGAACAAGTCCGGAAAACCAACTGACTTCTGACGCACAAACAGTGGTTCCGGAACCTGTCACGCAGAGAACCACCACCATCCGCTCCACCAGCTACACCACCGTGACTGTCTCGGTCACCCCAACTGAATCTGACTCCCTCCCAACTCCCATTGTCACCGTCTACCCAACCCCTGGCACCTACACCATCACGCCAACCACCATCGTGGTGACCAAGGAGACCACTGTCTGCGGTGCCACTACCACCGACCTCCCACCAGGCAGCCACACCTACGGAGGCGTTACCACTACTGTTGACGGCGAGACCACTCTGACCGTGCCAATCGCCACCGTCAAGCCCGATGGAAGCACTTTGACCAGTGTTATCGAGAAGACCACTTTTGTCTGCCCAAGCAAGGGTACCTACACTGTTGCTCCTACCACCACCTCCGTTTCTCGCAGCACCGTGATCGTCTACCCGACCCCGGCTACCTTCACTCCCGGAACTTACACTCAGCCCGGAGCCACTGTCACCGTTACCGAGACCGACTATGTCTACGTCTGCCCCAAGCCAACTGGCATCGAGCCGCCCAAGACTGACAAGCCGAACCCACCTCCTCAAGAGAAGCCAGCTCCCCAGCCACCCAAGAGTGACCAGCCAGCTCCTCCAAAGGATGACAAGCCAGCCCCTCCAAAGGTTGACAAGCCGGTCTCCAAGCCAAAGGTCGACCCACCAAAGTCTCCTGCACCACAGCTCGGCGGTGGTGAGAAATGGGGTATGACCTACTCTCCGTACAACGACGACCACACTTGCAAGAACGCTGGTGATGTCATGGCCGATATCGCTATCATCAAACAAAAGGGCTTCAAGACTGTCCGTGTGTACTCCTCTGACTGCGACAGTCTCCAGAACATTGGAAATGCCTGCAAGACCCACGGATTGAGAATGATCATTGGCATCTTTATCTCCGGCACTGGCATCCAGGGCGCCCAGAAGCAGGTTACTGATATCGTCCAGTGGGGTCAGTGGGGTATGGTCGACCTCATTGTCGTTGGTAACGAGGCCATCTTCCAGGGCAACGCTGATGCTGGCTCTCTTGCCTCCTTCATTGGCTCCTGCAAGGCCGCCTTCAAGAAGGCTGGCTACAACGGTCCTGTCACCACCACCGAGCCCCTCAACGTCTGGCAAGCCAATGCCTCCAAGCTTTGCAGTGTCATTGACGTCCTTGGCGCCAACATCCATCCATTCTTCAACTCTGATGTTTCTCCCTCAGATGCCGGTAAGTTCGTCAAGGGTCAGATGGACATCCTCGCTGGCCTCTGCAACAAGAAGGTCGTCAACCTCGAGACTGGCTGGCCTAATGGCGGCGGCAACAACGGCAAGGCCATCTCTGGTCCTTCTGAGCAAGCAACTGCCATCCAGTCCATCGTCAAATATGTCGGCAGCGACTCTGTCTTCTTCTCCTTCCGCAACGACGGCTGGAAGCAACCCGGCCCACTCGGCGTCGAGCAAAACTGGGGTTGCATCAACATTTTCAAATAAACAATTGACCTGAGTACTGTGAATGTCATTTTACCTCAGTTTTGATTCCCTTTCTTGTTTGTGTTCCCTTTTTTCTCTTTGTAGGGGTTAACATCGGAATGAGTGGAGTTGTACATGTTCTTCATTTTTTTTGCCAAGATTTCCTCATCTTCTGGTTGGGACATAAAAGGAGGGTTCAGCGAAAAGCAAACCGGAGCGATGAAATGCAGATTTCCAATTAGTCCTGTGTGGCAAGCTTGCTTTCCAGCTCTGTTTGCATACCAGGAGGTGTGTTTCGGCCTCTCTTGAATTTCCTTTTCTCTCCTCTCTCTTCACATCTACATACGTGTGAATTGTACATGTTGGAATGCTACGAGACCAAAGTAAATAAGAACTGTTCCCAACCATTGCCCGAACATGATCCATTCCTCTCATCAATTCAATAGGTTGCTTGCAAGGCAAAGCATGTGGCCGAACTGACCAGTGTTCATCTCCCCTGATATAGACCTGCCTCATGTCCTTTTTTAGTCAATCTGTTTAATTTAGCATTGTTCTATCACGCTTTTTCTTTTGTTTTGGTCTGGGATAGTAACTGACTTTGTAGTAAGAGCTATACAAAATTCCTTTTTTTTTACAGCCTCATTTACCCTTTATACAAGACTTTCCACATACCAGGTAGCCACCGATTCAATCCAAACTGCTGATGCAACATAAAAGCCGCTCCGGCTGCAGTCATCACCGCCACCGCTATTCCCAACGGCAGGGGGTTGGGATGAACAATTTTTTTCCCAGGGTGGTCTTTAGCCAGAGGCAGAAGCGGCTCAATCCAATACATTGCCTTCTCGTCCTCTTCCGGCGCTCGATACTCGACCGGCTCGAGACCTAACTGTTCGTTATACTGCTGAAGCTGTTCCATTTTCTGCACAATCACTTCCTCGGCGGTCTCACGCACCCCAGTCGTGATCCTCGCGACTCTCTCCGTCCTCGACGCGGTGCCGAAATAGGGATTGTCAAGCACATTCCAATAAACAAAATCGAGGTGCCAGGGGCTGCGCATGGCGATGTTGAACCAAAATATCATATTGTTGATTGACTCAAGCATGCGGGCAGAGAGGAATGAGGGCTTGGCATGTTTGCGGTCCTCGATGTCGATGCATTTGATAAGAAGCGTCAGCCTTGGAAGATATGCCCCGAAGAATGAGGCCACTCCTTCATCTTCCAGCCAGTCGCAGGGATTCTTGATGAGCAACCAATCCGGCGCGGATCCCAGGAACTGCGCCGGCGCCGCATAAGTGAAACCCCATCCGATGACTCCCGTCAGAGCCTGGGTTGTCGGGTCCACGATGAGACTCCCCAGGTCGAGGCCGTCAGAGTACAGCTTAAACGGCCCATTGATATCGCTCGTTCTTGTGAGGGGTGGGACCAGACACTGAAAGAGACAACGACAGACGTACTTCTCGCGGGCGTCCCGAGAACTGCTAACGATGTTGCGCTGGTTCCTGTAGTGAAGCATATTCAGGCCGGCAATGCCGTTGAACCAGTCGAGTGCGGACCTGGCACCACCAGCGATGGCCACCTGCTGCATATCCAACCCCCCATGCCTCAGCAGCTCAGTCAACCCCCTCGTGAGCGGCGGCAAGTCCGCAGAGACCCCGTCCTGCGTCTCACCCAAACTGCCAATGGTTGAGAAATCGAGCTGCCACAGGCCAACAAGCACCTTCGCGATGCCCGCATACAGCCGTTCCAGTAGGTTCTCATCCACCGCGGGATCCAACACCTCCTCCACCACGCCATCCGCCACCGGCACCCGCCGCGAGACCAGATCGATCATTCTCACCCCCTCGATCCACGTCATCAGTATATACGGGCCCAGAAGCTGCTGGCTGCCCTTCTCGAGTCCAACCGCAATGACCTCTGGCACGGGGATGGCCGTCCGCTTCTTGATGTATGTCATCGTGCGGGCTTCGGCCTGGAGCTGGAGAAGCGGCGTTTCGAGGTATTTCGTCGGAATGCAGAAGCGCAGCAGCCAGTCTGGCCCGCCGTCGTCCCAGTGCAGACGGAACCCGATGTGGCGCATGCTCCGGTGCTTGGAGACGATGATGCAGCCTTCGCGATCCCGGTAGCGTTGGCCTATGGTGCGGATGTCGTGGTTGGACCGGTCGATGAGGTGCATGTATCCCCTTATGATCGCCTCGTGGAGCCTGTCGTCACTGTGGTCACGGTCCATGGTGGCGGCTGCGGGCGGCTTGGTCTAGCAGAGTTGAGTGGACTTTGATCTGAATGATGGGGGTTGAGTTCCTGGAGAAATGGTTTAAAGAGACGGTCGCTGGTGTTGGGGAGGGCTCGTAGGATGTTCCTGACAGAAGCAGTGCAGGCCTCCGGCAGGTGAGTGCATTTGTTCTGTTATAATCGCAGCTTCTCCTGCTTGGGTATGATGCGGTTGCTCCTTCATGGTATATAGCACGCAGCTAGCTTCCTTTCTGTAGGAGAGCAGGAAGGTAGTTTCTGGATCGCATCATGGATCGAGGGTAAGAACATTCTTGCTCTGTTTCTGCAAGCACAACATGCATCCGGGATCAAACTGAGAAAATGCATTGGAGACGAGCATTGGATATGATGAAGTATACCCATCAGGCAGAATGCCAGTGCTTTCACTGAACAGAGAAAAAGCAAGTCGATACTACAATGGGCATATCAGAAATCCATTGCATTCAAGCGTCATATTGATGCTTGTCTATGCTTCGCCATCCATACCCACTAACCCATCAAAGAGAAAAGATAATACCTGCAAGCCATCTTGCCATCCCTTTCAAAGGAACTTCCTCGCCAAATCGAACAGTCCTGAGCCACCCGATTGTCCTCCAGCCAGGCTACCAGCGAATCCTCCAAGGCCTCCGAGGCCTCCACCCCCACCCCCAGTCTGGTTTTTCATATACATCTTCAAGGCCATCTTCGCCGCAGCGTTGATAGCAGATTGCTTATCGGTAGCCTATCCAGACAAATCAAATCATCAGCAAGCACACTCCCAAACAAGTCGTACCTGAGCAACAAGAGCCGGAAGGAAAAAAAAAACATACCACTTTCCCCTGCTGATTCTGCTGATCCCACAGCTTGCCCGCCTGCGCCATCGCCAACCCGATCAATTTATTCTGATCATGCCCGCCCGTCTGCATCTGCTTCCCCTCCCCGCCCACAAACATCTTCAGCGCCTGCATCGCCGCCCCGCCGCCCAGAAACTCCGCATCATGCTTCCTATCAGCCTGGCCCTTGCCCTCATACAGCGCCTGATGCGCCCCGACCATCTGCTGCTCGTCGATATCCTCCTGGCCAAACCTGTCCTTGTGCTCGCTGATGAAGCTCAGCGCCTTCTTGAAGAATCCCGACTCTTCGTCATCGTCGTCGTCGTCGTCCTCGCGGCCCGTGTTGTGGTATTTGGCCTGCTTGACGGCGGAGCTGAAGGCGGGATCGTAGTTGTAGCCGCCGGCGCCGCCCTGGTACTGCGGCTGGTGCTGGTAGGGCTGCGACTCGGAGGAGAAGTCTGCGCGGGGATCGTAGTAGTTTGCTCCTGTGGAACCGCCGCCGCCGTATTCGGCGGGGTTTGATGGGCGGGAGTAGTAGGACATTGGTCTGGTTAAGGGAGGCTGGGATGTAGGTAGGTTGCTGATCACTGTGGAATATGAAAGATGGGTAGAGAAGAGATCAATTCCAGCGTTTGTCTCTGGGATGTGTTTATATAGCACGTTCTGGTCGATGAATGTGGCTGCAGCTGAAGAGCGGGGGAAAGCCAAGCTACGTCACTCGGCGAGGGGCAACGCAATTCGGCTGCAAAACAATGACTGGGTGAGAGCATCAACAGAACGGGAATCATCTTCACTCCGACAAGAAACTGCATTGCCCTCCGATAATCTAACATCTAGCTATTCTAGCTTCTCCCCCATTTTCAGTTTTTGGATTTTTGCACCAGACTCCTGGCTGAGATTTGAAAGCAAACAGCAATGGTAAAAGAAAGAGAATATCAGACCGCCGTGCAATTGAGCAAAGGACATTGAGAAAAAAGAAAAAACAGTTGAAGAAAGAAAAAGGGGAAACGCGAAGAACATCCATCCATGTCTCACTGAAGAAGAAATGGTGTAGATGCTCATCGCCGAATACATGCCCGCCAGCCGACCAAATGCGCAAATCCTCCATCACATACCATTAAGACTGAATAAAAGATGCAAATGATGAAAACACAAAAGAAAGCAGCATGATACACGTAAAAGACCAGTAGCAAACCTCGAGATAGTACAGATTAAGATGCAGAAAAGCAAAAAAAAAAAAAAAAATGAAAATGAAAAATGAAGAAATGACTAGCAACAAAGCAATTCAATTAGAACAGAAAAGAAAGCAAAAAAAGGACCAATTCGCCCGACTCAAGACAGAAGGGGGCAGTTCCTGAAATACTCTAACAAAAAAGGGGCAAAAGAGAAGATATCTTTTCAAGCCCAGGGCCAATGTTCATCCAGGATAGAAGATAAAAACGGCCTGGGAATCAAAAATATCTCGCTTTCACCTCTTCTCTCTCCTTCTCCCAAGGACACCACCAAGTAAAAAAGGTATTTGAAACACGCAAGCAAGCAACGATGCAATAGAGGAAAAGGACAGAAGAGCAAAAAACAGAACAGAAACTTTTATCTTTCCAGCTCAGCGTACTCCAAACGCCATAATTATTGGTTTTTTTCCTTGTTTTTCGACCGATGCTGTGCCCAAAGCAGGATAAGAGAAGAGTAGAGAAAAAAGAAAAAAAAAAGTAAACTCCCAAATGATGCAAGCCAATGCAAGACGTAAAAAGACAAAGTCGAAAAAAAGCCAGAAGAAACGCAAAGGGTTTTTTGATATCGTCGCAGAAGAAGAAAGATGGAGATGATGGGGAATACTCAAAACACGATGTTCCCAATGAAAAGGACCACCAAACCGTCCGCCCTCCCAAGTCATATTATCCTTTTTTTGAGGAATCGAAAAGAATCGTTATGCTTCCTATCCCAAAAGAGGATCAAGCATGTCATACTGCACGTCGCTGAACAGCCTCTGGAACCGCACCCTACGCTCTCCCGCGCCCAGCACGCAGCGCGGGTCGTCGTCGAGCTGCGCCTCGGGGACCCACTCGTTCGGCAGATCCGGATAGTACAGGTCGCCCTGGCTCTCGATGCGCGTCTTCCTCGTGTGTCCGATGCCGTGCTCCTGGCCCCACGCGCGGCGGTCGAACTCCATGAACCCGCCGAACTTGGCGTCCATGTTGGCGACCCAGATGCGGCTGCCGTCGGGGGCGTAGTCGGCGCCGCCGATCTCGCCGAAGAAATCGTGCACCTGGCGGGTCTGGTAGGTCTGCGCGTTGACGATGGCGATGCGGTCGGCGGGCTCGCACATGAGCAGGGTGCGGGAGCCGCCGCCGACGGGCGAGAAGCGCAGGGTGCGGTAGCCCGCGACGTCGGACTCGATGATCTGCAGCACGCGCCACATGCGTGCGTCCCAGATGTTGACGGTCTTGTCCTGGTTGCTGGTGGCGATGTGGAACATGTCGGGGGACCATGCGCACGCGAACCCGTAGTCGCGATGGCCGACGAGAGTCTGAACCGGTTTGCCTGTGTCGCCGTCGATGACCCAGGCGTCTGGCGCGTCGCCAATGATCACGCGGAGTCGGCCGTCGGGAGACGTGTCGGTGCAGTTGATGGCGCGCGCAAACTTGTGCATATTGATGAATTTGTTCGTCTCGCAGTCAAGGATGCGAATCCGCTCATCGTTGGACGATATGACTGCGCGAGGGCTGTTGCTGGAACGTTGTTGAATGATATCAATATGGTTAGTGATCCCGTTGGAGTCCCGAGTGGTGCGTCCATCCACGACCGAATAGCCACTGATTTCTCCTCGGAAAGCGTACTCTCCTGCGAAGCCGCCGACGAACGTAACGCCGTGCTTCGCTCTTATTGTTGAGATCTTGACCGAATCGAAGAATGAATGAGAGGAGACCGGTTCAGAAAGATTGATCACGCAGCTTTGCTGGTTGTAAAAGGGAGTTATCGAATAGACCTTTGATTGGTATGCATATTGGATGGTGTTCGATGCCGTGACAGACATTAGATTTCGTAGTTGGAAATGCGCCATCGAAGCTTTGTATTTGGTGTACATGGTCTTGGGCCGAAAGAAATCTTCCTTTTGAGGCAATATCTTCGAATACTATGTAACAAAAGAGAGGAAGAATGTTAGTGAACGCCCTAGGTGAGGGAATCTGAAATTGTCTCCCAGAGGGGGAAAAGCCTTACACAATGAGGGGTATATTTCAGGTTGTGATAGGAAGTGTACAAACGGTCTCTGAGAGCGCGAGCATCCGACCTCCTCACTTTCAACTTGGCTGACCAGGGAATACCTTGAATATCATACAGTGTCGACGAGTCAGGACGCGAGATCTTTGTAGGGCGTTCCCAATCGAGAACATTGGCGGCTTCGGGCGCGATGGGAATAAACGAGTTTTTAAAGCTGCGCTGCTGATATAGGGGGATGCGCGATCGCGTGAACCATTGTCGGATGAACTGGTCGACTGTGAGATTTCGCTCGAATGCTGGATAATGAATCCCATTAGCATCAACGTAGAGATCACCTTCGGGGGGCGCAAGGGGCGTTGCAAGCAGTGAGCTGGCAAGGTGTGGCTCAATTTCCTGCAGGACGAGTCCGGGGTGGATATAGTAGAGTGAGTACTCCGAAGACTGATGGATGTCATGATACTCCTCTTCCGAAAGAAGAGGACGCGGCATCCTTGAAGAGGATGATGAAGATGGCTGCATGCTGGCTGTTGACCCGCTGTGCGAGTTAACAAGAGCAAAAGGAACACTTCCATGCGGAAGACTGGCGAGTCCACGTGAAATAAGCGCGAGCATGTGCTTTGTATACATGGCGCGGCTACGCGGAAAAGAATGCAATGGCATAACCCCAGACAGAAAGGAGATGATTGGCTGGTTGACACGCACATCAAAGTGCATAACTCCGGGTATGAAGCCTGGGCCCAGGGAATGCTTAGCAGCGACAAGAAGCTCAAAGATTCTTGTTTCAGTCAGGGCAGAAAACGCGTTTGCAAAATCAGAACTTAGTTCCCACATACGCGACGAGATGCCTGCCATGTTGAAAGGGCTGTCATCTGCGAGTCCAAGGTCTCCGGCCTCTGGCGATGGGCTACTGGTGCCGGTAGATTCGGCAAATGAATAATGTAGGAAACAGGCGTTCATACTTTCTGTATGCATCGACAGCCCACCTTGATTACTGAAATCCTCGTCGACTTCCTCATCGTTATGTTGCGCGAAAACGGCATCGAATGTAGGAAGGGGAAGGGGCGCCGAAGGGCTTGCTCCATGTTCAGGGGACCGAGTGTCAAGCATCGCTCCGTCGCGCGCACCAGCGTCGATCGATGTGTCGCGTCTGCCAGGGTCCGAATCCGTGCCGTCGCCGATCGAAACCTCGTCGTCTGAGACGTAGAATTTTTCGGTATCGCGATTCTCGCAGGGAGGTTCGTTTGGGTCACTTGCGGCGATGGTGAACATGACGGCTGCGAGTTTGCCATGCCTAAAGCCAAGGAGATCTGAACGTTCAATGAGGCTGCCATCGTCCCTACCAAATGGAATGTGAGCGTTCTGTGAGCCGTCGTTGATATCATCACCATAATTTAAGCCTGTAAACATGGAACCATCGTCAAGGACCATATCTTCATATTGCAGGTGGGCGTCATATTCGGGCGGTGCGACACTGGGGGGGTGAGTATGGTCGTGTCCTAAAGCGGCGGAAGAGTCATCGTCCATGACATGGTCTTCAAGAACGTCGGAATTGTTTGAGGCAGTGGAGGAGAGCTCATCGGGAAAGTCGGAGACAAGGTCCATAGTCGGGACATAGAATTGATTACTGTTCACGTCGTTCACGTCGCTCAACGGCTGATCATCCTCGGATGACTGGTCAAGGTCGGACCGAGATGAATGCTCACTGGATTCGTAGTAGTCTCCGAAATTGATGCCGAAGTAGTTGCTATGATTGCTGGCGCCGCTGGACGGCTGACCATATTCGGACGAGAGTTCAAGGGCAGATTGAGGTGAATGTTCACTGGTTTCGGAATAGTCTTCCAGAACTATGTCAGAGTAATCGCTATAATTGCTGGAATTCCCGACAAAAGGCGAGGTTCCAGCAGTGCCGCCGGACGCAGACTCGGTGTCGCTGGCATCGCTGCCGTGAGCTGGGGCTCCGGAGGGCGTGAAGTCGGTCGGGTTCGGCATGGAATCGGCAACCTTGTGGGCGTCACGTGATGCGGGAGTCGGCGAGGGCTCAGCGGAGGACTCGGTGGAAGTGAAGCTGCTGCTGGCAGCGCGGTTTTGATCGACCATCTTGTCAACACGATCAGAACGATGGCGAGCTGTGCATTCCGTAGCTGGAGTCGTAACAGCAAGACCCTGGACGAGGCAGAGACAGCAAACCGACAGGTTTCTCGGCACAATCCGCTCCTAAAGATTTGAAAGCGTTTGGCTCACACGGCGAAGACCGACAAGATAACCGGCAACGTATCCTCTGGAACAGCAACGCTGTACAGCTGGAAACTATGAAAATGGAGAGCCTTCGCGGTTTCAGAATCGACCAATCCCTGGGGACGGTTCAGTCAGGGCTGACTGCCATACATCCACGTAAGCACCAACACATCAACTGCCGGTTGCCCTGAAAAAGAGAGAACATACCTATCAAGAATGCGGAAGGACAGACAAAGTCTCACGCAGTCTCTGCGTTGCTTGCGAGAGGTGACAGGCGAGTTGGGAGAGCTGTCACACAGAGGAAAGAGCAGCAAGCAACTCCTAGGCCCAAGAAGAGAGACTTGATCCAAGGATGAAAGCCAAAGAGGTGAGAGATGTGTTCCTCGAAAAGAGAAGAACAAGAGAGAAAAGGTGACGAGGGGAGATGGAAAGATATTGGAAAAGGTGAGTTGAAGAGTCAACCGACAGAGAGTGAAGCTGCCTTCACTGGCTCTGTTCTTTTCCCCTTGGGGACCTTTTCCAAGAGAGTATGGAGATGAATCCTGAGATCTAGAGACGCGTTTGTTTTTTTGGATGGAAGAGAATTTAAGGTGCAGGAAGCTACCGCGGTTCCAGTGGTGATCCGGAAGCTGAGTGACAGATTCCGGAATGTTGTTGTTTGTGTGTGTGCGTGGATGCGCGTTGTGGGAGGTGGGAGAGGTGAGAGAGAACAACAGAAAGGACTGGCAGGGAGGAGGGGAAAAAGAAACAGGGAGAAGAAGGGAGCCTGGCCAACAACAACACAAGCAGAGCGGGCAGAACAGGGCTGGACAGAGCAGTGAAGTGGGAGAGAGAGAGAGAAGATGTGTATGAAACTACAGGTTTGTGATAATCAACATTGACCAGCCAACTAGTTAGTGACGACTTGACTATCCAGCAAGGAAGAATAGTTAAAGGGACACGGGAGTGTATTTCGAGGAATGCCGGCTGCGCACTGAGCTTTGACAGGGGCCCTAGCAACCCATCGCGCACCCGGAGAGACACAAGAGAGAAAGCAGAGAGAGAGAGAGAGAGAGGGAGAGTTTGTTAGCAGAATGCTACTCTGGAGGCAGCCTGTGACCATTCACTACGATGATTCCATCCAGATCCATCCGAGCAAGGCAGCGTGTGTGTGTGTGTTGTGGTTGTTTCTTTTTCCTTTGCTTTCTTTTCTCAAGAGACCCAAAGAAGAGATGGCTCTGCAATGTCCTGTTCCTGTTCCCATCATTGCTGGTGTTGACTGACTGCAGACACCAAACAGGACTCTCTGGGCCGAGTGCATGGTTGCAGCTGAGCATCACTGCATGTCAATCAACCAGGGATGGTGGTTGGGCCTCCCTGATGCCTTGCTCTCTCTCTCTCTCTCTCCGGCTTGCAAATTATCCCAAGAAAGTAAAAAAAAGAAAGCAAAGATCCCAGCAATGGGAACATGACCTGTTCGATTCATTCCGCTTTCTTTCTTTTTCTTTTTCTTCTCCTTGCATCCCACGGCGATGACGAGGATGAGGCACATCGTCTTCACCCTCTCTCTCGTGCATCTGCTTTCTCGATCATCCCATATTAGCCGCTCTCTCGATAGGATAATCGCTAATCTGCGTCCATACAACCACCCCCGATGCCACTCCCACCCGCACCACGGCGTATCCGCCTCCATCGACTGCCTCTGTCCGACCCTCTTGGGCGCTGGAATGCCCCGGTGCGATGGCCAGCCTCCTCCACCCGCCATTGGCTGCTCTGCCAATTTCAGTTTCTCAGTTCCGTCGCACTTGTATCCCTCGCCCTGCCCGCAAACCGCTTCCCTTTTTGCCCTTCGCGCCCTCCCCCGGTGGGAGAGAGAGTAGTACCTGTTAACACAGTAGCCGCACAAATATGCAAAACTTGCCATGTGATGGGTATGTATGTACATACATCCTCGCCCCCCGTCCCCTCCCTCCCCTGAGCAAACGGCCATCATTAATACCTTTTAGGGCCGCCAAGCCACCTGGCCGAATCCGCTTTGCGACAGGTCGAAACCCGGATATGTAGCTACTAGTCGACCAAACCCCCCGCCCTCCCGAGCGAACTCCAGTTCGTCCCTCGTTATATGCCGCTTGTTACGGAGTAGAAGGGAAGGAAAAAGATCCTGGGTGGGAGGTACAGTACATACATATCGGCGCTATCATCGTGAGTACTACTGCACTCCCTCCCCCTGGCCCTAAAAAAGCCACAATCCAAACCCGCGTTCGGCGTTTCCTTTAACCTTCCGTGAGTTCACGAGAGATGGTGCCTCGTGTCCACGATCGTCGCCGTACCCGTGATCAGAAATCTGTCATACAGCCAAGGTCTCCATTCTCTACCACCACCGCCATCTCCTTCCGATCCCCAATCTTTTTTTCTCAAAGCTTCCCCCCAAAACGGGACCGCCCTGGTGCCATCAGTTGAGCACAAATGACAAGTTGAAAACGGCAGCTAGCTTCCCGTCTCCCGAGGCGGGAGGCTGTCCAACACCAAGGGTCTTTGCCAGTCGGAGGATTTTACCGCGTACCTCCCCCCGGGCCTTCTAGTCCGGATCGAGAGGACACGGCGAACCTGTCACGTTTTGGCGGCGCGGTTCGGATGGAAATGCATCCAGCGATTATCCATCGATTCAACCCATCTCGCTCGAGGGAAAAATCGGCCATTCTAAAATTGACCATGGCTACATGTTTCATACGCGCTTTTAATTTGTACCTAGGTTCATGCCAGAAAAGTTTCTTTTCACAAGTGAAGGATATCTTTAGTTTTCCGATACCACCAGACCATTTAGGTGTTGGCGGAGGCCTCTGGGTATTCCTTACCAAGGTGGTAAGTGGGACTAAGCAGGGCTGTACAGTACATCCACGGTTTTGATTTACAGAAGATAGAAAGAGGGAGGTAAACACAGGACAAGTAACAGAAAACAAGACCGAGACGAGCAACGTGATGCCTTGAATGAAACCACAAAAGAGACGGGGAGGAGTTGTTATTGTTGGATATCAAGCTCGAGGCGTATTCAATACACAGCACAGCATCAAACGAAGATGCATTGGTGAAAAGAAAATTTAATGGGCGGGAAAATGGCGGGTACGTAGATTAAATTAGGAAGAGTGATAACTCCTAATGACCAGGCAGGTCCTGGTTGACAAGTATGGCATGCTTTCGTAACAAGGAAAAGAGAGAAAATAGCTGTCTTGCCCAAGTAGAACGGGGAGAGAGAAGATAAAAAAAAAGAAGGGATTCAACCAAATGACTCCTAACATGATGCCTCTTTTTTACCACAGGCAAATTTGGAAAAAAAAGAAAAGAAAAAAAGCCCAAGTATATCAACAGGATCAAGATGACAGCAATAAAAGACAAAAAAAAAAGAAATTAAGGCTTTCGCAAACCCCAGAAGTCTAATAATCGGACTCGTACACGGAATTATGTTGTGGATAATGCGAGAAATTGCTCGTTGATTGAGAGAAGACACCCGCGCCGGTTCTCAAGCGACGTTCTGCCAAAGAAATCCGTTAGCACCCATATCAAAACAACCGGATAGGGACACAATGAATACACACCTTTCTCGAAGTCACGCCATCGTTTCATCGTAATCTTGCTGCTGTCAAACTCTCCCTCGTACTCGATGCCCGCCTTCTTCGTCTTCTCCCCCGCCGTCTTTCGCGTGTCACCCCAGCTGAAGTCGTCGAACTTCCAGTATGCATACGTCGGCAGGACAAAGTTCCAGATGGGCAGGGAGCAGAGGTAGATGAACATCCAGACGACGTAGGACAAGCGGTGCGCCGTCACGACGATCAGAACCGCGGGCAGACCGAGGATAAGCGCCAGCAGAACGAGCGGGATCACCTGCACGGGCTTCCTGATGATGGAGATGATGACCACGTAGAAGGTGAATGCGATGGCGGCGGGTAGGACCAGGGTGCCGACGAGCTCCATGAACACCACGAATTGCATGCTGAAGCAGAAGGTGCCGCAGAGATCGCGCACGAGAATGAGTTCCATCAGGTTGTGCACGGTGCTGTTGATCCAGCGCCGACGCTGGGAGAGAAGCACTTTGAATTCGTCCGGCACCGTCGTCTTGCACACCGCCTGTGGAACGAAGACTTGCTTGCGCTTCGGGAAGGTCTTGAGCATCAGCGTCGATAGGTATCGGTCTTCGCCGAGAAGTAGCAAGTTCTTTTTGTGTAGCGTGTCGACCACGTTCTCAGAGTAGTGCTCCACCACGTCGGGATTGGCAAGAATCGGCACCCAGTAGTTCTGACCGCCCTTGGGCGCCTTGATACGGTACATGCAGAAACATCCTGGCAGACAAGTGACACCGCCAAAAACGGACTCGAACGACTTGGAAAGATGGTGGGAGATGAAGTACTCAAACACCTGGATCATCGTAACCCAGCTCTGGGCCTTGTTCGCAATCTTTGTCTCTCCGCAGAGACCCATAATTTCAGGGTCACTGACCATGGCAGATATCATATGCGTAAGACTGTCTGGGAAAACCTTCGTATCGGCATCGACCATCAGAACTATCTCGTAGAAATCTGGCGAAATCCCAGTGATCTTCCAAAGCCCGTTGAACATCTCAAACTCGAGTTCAGTCATACGTTCGTCGAACATGACCTTTTGCAAGAAGGACATCAAGATAATCTGGCTGTCACGTTTACCTCTGTTTCCAGGCTTGCTGTTCTTTGATTCGTCCGGAGTGCCGCACTTGACAATGACCATCATGGGAACGCGCTGCTGCTTCTCGCGGGGAACAATCGAATTCTCTCCATAGTCGTAAAATCCTGCATAAACCTTGGCCATGTTGTGTCTCTTCGATCCACTGGCAACCGCAACGTACGAGAACGATTGGACGTCTTCCGGTAGGACAGCATAGTCGCCCATCATGCTAAGACAGATTTCCGGGGTAGTAAGATCTTCACCTTTGCCCTTGATCATACCGTCACAGATAACAATGATGGTTTTATGGCTGTTCGGATAGTCTGTCATAGCGATAGAATCCAGTGTAGTACGTAAGCCTTCCTCACCCTCAGAGTACGCGGTAACGAGACAGATAGCATGGGCGAGAGGGTAGCCAAAAGGCTGCCATTCGGGCGGCGGCTGAGGAACAACGGCTTCATGGATCAGCTCGGCGGGTCCCTGGCCTTCGATATCGCTGATGGTGGAGTAACGTGGATCTGGGACCATGAGACTGGACCGACTCGCGGCAATGCTCTGGCGATTGAAAGGTTCAACACTCAAGGTAGCTTGACTGGAATTATGTCCGGCTTTGTACATGGCGGAAGGCGCGTTGAGACGACTCCCGGCATTCTGGCTTGCCATTGTTGTTGGCACGGGGCGCTGTTTCTGAGCACCCATGACATATGGGCTGGAAAAGCGGGACGTGGTAGGGAACAAGCTGCTTCCACGTTTGGAGGGCGCAGCTGGATCATTTAAGCGCGGCCCAGGACGGTAGATATCGTCGCTCCAGTCTTCAATTTGGCGCTTGCGCTCCTTCGACTGTGGATCAATAGCTGTTTTTGGAGCCGCAAACCGTCTCGCAATAAACCACTGAAAGCCCAGCGCGAGGAAGAACTTCACCAATACAACGGAAAGGATGAATACCAGCGAGATATAGAGGACGACCTTGGATGCAATACAGCCAACAGTCTCGGTATCCACAGATCCTACCTTGACGATTTCCGACAGACATCTTGCGACTCGCTTCTCCGGGCCCGACTGGAAGAGGTGGGTAATGTCCACACCTTTAAAGTCCGGGTTTGTTCGTAGCTCATCAAATCGAGTTGGATAAAGCACTTGGCTCTTGTTGAACCACGCCAAAAGATCCAGGTCAAGGACATTCCCAGAGTAAACAACCAAGTTGCGGGTCTTGTTCTTTACATCGTCCCAGGTGAAGTAGACCTCACCAGCGCTGTTCAAGCTGTAGAGAGCATTTCTAGCCTTACCAGTGGTGTGGCAGGCATATCCGATGTAGCGAGGCTCGGTGAAATTTGGCTTAGAGGATCCGTCTTGCTTGAACGTAACGCAAGGGAAATACCAGCCCATTTCCTGTTCGGAATTTGTGGGTATGTCAGAGTTGTCTGCGGCGGTGATAAGCCCTTTGCACTCGCCGTTTACCTTCTGAAACAGAAAGCTTGCGTCCCGACCTCCATATTTATCGGGCAGGTCGTACAGCACGTTCGAGCCACCAGGAATGCCAATGGCCGCGGGGTGCTGAGATCCGTCCAGATTGTATGCTTTGCCGTGGATAATTAGATAGCCCTCGCCGACATGGTTAATCTTGAGTCGCACACCCGGACTGCCGCAAACGACCTGGGTGAATCCAAACGTGAGGAAACCGACGAAGCCACAGATTAGAAGAATCAGACTGATGAGACCCATTTTTTCACGCCAGGCTCTCCTCTGGGCTTTGGCAGGCATTCCGAAGCATTTTAATAAGAAATCAGGACACCAGAAGGTAACCATCGCGCAGTAGACGTTCCACAGACTGGGAGGACGAATCGCTTCCAATTCTTTCTGACGTCTCTTTTCCTCCTCCTTTTGAGATCTGGATGCCTTTCGCGATAGCTTCCTTTGTACGGGTGGTCTGGTCTTGCCGCCATTGGAAACTGGGTGACTCGGCCTAGTCGCGCGTGGTGTCTCGAATTCCAGACTCGGGTTGCCCTTTTCGGGTTTTAAGCTCTTGGTGTCTGTGCTCCCCGAACTGACGGTTTCTGCTTCGGCGGGGTCTTCCATGACAGGTTCATTGCCAGTGGTCGAGGGATAAGTGGGCATATTCTGGGCATGCTGGCGGTAGTGGTAGTTTGGATGATCGCGACCAATGCGGGTTCTCTCAGGTCGAATGAGGCTGCGCTTACGATTCAAGTCGCGCGGAGACGACATGGGGTCGTGCTCCTGGGGTGAGGATGGGGAGGCGGGCCCGGTGGAAAAGAAGCCCTGATTTCGGCGAGAATTCGAGGAGGGGCTGGCGGGGGTATCGCTATATCCGCCGGATTCAAGGTCATTTCTCCGTCGATGGTATGAATCGCGAAATGAAGGCTGCTGGGACAGTTCAGGCCGCCCAGGCCGTTGTGGGAGCGACATGATGCCACTGCGCAACTAGGCTGCAAGAGTTTCCCCGTCAACCAGAGTTCAATGTTCCTCACCGGGACCATCGGGATTGTTTCAGGGGGAGAAAACTTACGTTGCCGAATGCCACCAGGAGGGTACTGATATTCTTTCAATATACTGAAAAGATATTTCAAGAAATTATGGTCGCGAAATTAAGCCATGCGGTGCATCTGATATGGCCAAAACAACTTGCCAGAACAAGCGACCGAAAAACGTTGTCGGACAGGAGCTGATAAGCCGTCTGCAGAGCGGTTTCCAGGAGGCTGATATGTAGCTGGATGTCGGTCTGCGCCGTAAAGCACGGTCAAAAAGCGATCGTGAGTTGGGAAATCGCCGGGAACTGAGCACGGAAGCCAGGCAATCGAATCGGGAGGTTGGTGAAAAAGAAGGGCAAGGCGAGTTGAGTCGGTGAGCGAGTGACAAGCGAAAAAAACACAAGAAAAACAAAGGGGAAATGCTATAGATAAGAGTGCGAGTAAAAGAACGATACGAAGCGAGAGTGAATGATGATGATGGTGATCCGCACGAGGAGTTGGGAACAGCAGGTCAGCGAGACGACATTGGGGATCGCGAGGTCTGACTGGTCTTCAGGCACATTGGCACAGCGACGACAAGAGGACGTGAGATGTTCTGGCAAGCCTGGTGATGCCCTCTCGCTGGTGCCCAGAACAGCAAAAACAAGGGGCACCAATACCAAAACAATACTTCATGTAATCTTTTCCCGGCTAGGTGTCTTAGACATCCACCACGCTATCCCTGAAAGAGACAAGTCCAATGGAAACGGACCAATAACATGGCGACAATCGGCATGCGGGAGGCACGAAGCTTGTGGGCTGGGCATCTACGCGTGTGCTGATTGGGTGACTAATTTCGACCCGGTTCCAAAAATGGACAAGTCGAAGGCTCGGTAATACGATACAGACAAGCGCAGGTCAATTCTAGGGAAGGACCAATGAAAGGAGCGGATGGCTGGCTGAGCACGTGTATGAGTGGAGAGTAAGTTTCACGATACACGGCGTGACAGAATCGCGATACATGGAACCGAGAGGCGGACACAGTGGATGGTGGGGTAAAGCACAACACACGATTGTAACCTGATTGCCTTCATCTCGGCTTCTCTGGGGTATTCAAACAGATCCTCGCCGCAATCAAACAGAAAATTATATCCAGAGAACATTCAGTCAAACTCAACACACAAGAGAGCAGCCCAGAGTCTAGTATGATATTGTTGTTTTACTCTGAAGCTCATCCTCTGAAGATTGACAACGCAGAGAGCAGAGTTCTCCAAACCCCAGTCCTGCCAAGTCCCGAGAATATCCAGTTGACAGCACCGAGTGAACCTCTTCGTAGTTGGGTGTGTTGGATGAGCACGCTGGGAAAAATGCATTGATCCACAAAGACGAGATTTTGCCAAAAGGGTCTAAATATAGTGGGTTCACTGGGGTCAATTATTTGGAAAAATGGCACTCGATCATCACAGAAGTCTCCCAGCAGAGAGTGGGTTTGAGAGGAGAAGAGGAGGTTTGCAAATTCCCGAGTGCTTGATGAACCTCAGTGCCCAACACCTATTAATACCTGCAGGATCCTTGTAGCTGCAGTGGACAGAAAGGCTGGCGCTTCGTATTGCTAAGGATGGAGATTTCTGGCAGTACACTCACCTTCCAGACGCCTGTGGCGCTGAGGCTCGACAGAATTTCGACCAGAGGCTGAGGTCGAGACAACTGTGGTCGGAAAAAAAAAAAAGAATCGGTGATCAAGCTTTGCACGAGAAGAGTCGACATTAATGTATGACGGAACGACCTCTCTGACATCAACAGTTTGCAGCAATGTCTCAGTTGGTCGTCCACGGCATCTCTGTGCTTGGGTCTCACTACAAAGTTATGCAGGCCGGTGTAACTCTCGCACGAAGGGGAAGGGGTTAGTTAGTAGTCAACAAATGGTGTCGTTGGCCGCGAGATGCTGCCGCGCATGGCTGTCAAAAAGACGCTGCTGGACGGGGTTACAGGAGGCGCAATTCGTATCGTGGTGGCTCCCTTTTGGGTCATGAGATGTCTCAAGCAGCTTCAGGAACGCAGAAGCGACAATCTCGATGAACTATGTACATTTCTCTTCTTTTCTTCTTCGTCCTTCCATCGCCTTGTGCACGTGGCATCGCCAGCACTAGTAGTGCAGCAGTTACGATGGCAATCCGAGTGTCAGACAGGCTGGTCGGGTCAATGAACACGCACCTGGTGGTTAGTGATGATACCTCAGACTTGCGAACTACCAAGCAGCCGGATTTGGGTTGGCATCTCAGCCTCGAATCTCCACGTATTCTTGAGTATCTTAGCGAGAGAAGAGGTCCATGTTCTCGTCCTGCATGTCCCGAATAGAATCTATGCACCTAGTTTATTACTCCCTTGACGCCTTCAGGCTGAATCTCTGTGATACAGGAACTGCATGGTGGTGCGGCTGATACGGTTGTGTCCTGCCACACGATGCAGCCAGTAAGTAGTCAAGTAAAATCGACCGATGGCGCCGGCTTTTCTCCAGTCGTGATGCATCGCCAGTCAGCTCGTTATGGAGCCTGGAGCACCGCTGAGCCAATTGGCGGTTGGCGACAGACGAGAGCCGGTGGGAGTCAACTGGAGCCCGTCTTACTCGGAACGGCATAGGCACTGGTCAAAGCCCCAAAACCAGCGCGAAATGGGGACCGCCAGGCGGGCTTGGAAGAAAAGGAGATTGAATGTGCATGCATAATAATGGAGACGCTCTTTGTTTTCACTGACGAGTTTTCTGCGATTGCTCCAGTAGTTTAAATCTCCTGTTTCCCGGGAGGAAGAGCCGCAGTTTCGTGGCTGCAAGAAGAAGAAGAAGCAGAATAAGCAGAAGCCAGACAGAAGAAGGCGAAGAAAAAGAAAAGAGAAGACAAGAAGAATAAATAGAAAAGGAAAAGGGGAGACAGGATTCTCTTTCTACTACTAGTTAACTAATTAATTAAACATCCTGTCCTCAATCCCGGTCCCCCTCACTCTCGTCTCTCTCTCTCTCTCTCTCTCTGTCTTGCTGTCTCGCTGTCTCTCAGTCAAGCGTGTGGTTTAGGTTGGGTTGAGGTTGGTTAGCGGCCCTTCTCCTCCCTCTCTGTCCCCCCCAAACCTCCCCCCTTCCCGCACTCCCTCCCCCCCCAAGCCCGCGTTCTTCTCTTGATCTTCATCCGCCAACTCCACCATCCTCAAACCTGGCTCTTCCTTTCTTTTTTCTCCGGCCATTCGAACCACTCCATGTGTTCCTATGTCCCGGTTTATTGACCATTTCTGGGTTTAGGGCCTCCCTCTCTCGCTCTTCCTACAGTCGTTACCCCCTCCGTTGCGTCACCTCGCGCCAATCGCTCATCCGTGCATGCCGGGTTGCCAGTCGTTGAGGAGCTCGATCATTTTCTTCCTCCTCGCAAGGACGTGATCGAGTGCGAGCATACCAGAGATCCAGACGCTTTCCCAGCATCGAATCCCCCTCGTTTCCATCGATCAATCCCATTCTCCTCTCGCGAACAACACGGACCACCCCAAGTCCTCTGCAGCCTGCCGTGGTTGGGAATTAAAGTTGTACAAAAGGCTCCACGGCAGCTCCCGTCACTCTGCTCCTTTGTTCTCAATGACGTTGTGAGGGCTGGTTGAAGATAATTCCCCAGATCTGCAATTCCTGACAGACCCTCCTGCATTCTAAAGGGTCCGACCTCTCTTTCTATCGTTGCCATTGTCCTTCAATTGATTGCCTTTCACACGTGTGAAGCCCAGCAGGGAGTAATCCATTCACTTCCTGCTGAAAAGAAGCTGCTCTTCAGTTAGTGCCAGCTTCATTTCGGGTGGCTAATAGATATACACTGCCTGTTATTTTCTGCTGCCGAGTTGCTCTGCACAAATCAGCAAAAATTCGGTCTCTCAGGTTTGTACGCAGTTCCCCACAAATAGCCTCCCACAATGAGTAGGATGGCGGAACTACAGCCGCCCCTCTCGCCTCCGGCGCCGGTCTATCTCAGATCTTCACCTCCATTACCTCCCTCAGACCAGAGCCCACCTCCGGTTCCACCAAAAACTTCACCCACCACCTCGCCTAGACATATCTCAAGGCTTTCGCTCCACGAAATGCCCAAACGAAAGCCCGTATCCATTCCTACATTGGAGGCCCACGAGAGCGCCGTCATGCATCATTCGCCTGTCTCGCCGGTGAGAATCGATGACCCTTCCATTGTACCCGAAGCTTCATCCGCTCTCGTCGAAGATGTGAGAAACCTCAGACTGTCACAGGAATCTGGGAACAACTACGGTCATCAACATTATCCTCCACGCCGAAGCTCTTTATACCAGCAGTCTCCCGACTACCCCCAAGACCAACAGAACGCTATGCATCACGTATCGGCTATCCCGCCAAGGGGCGATTCGCTCAACCACGATGGAATCCGGCAACAACAACAGCAGCAGCAGCAGCAGCAGCAGGAGGAGCCATTGCCTCATATAAACACAGACAGAGAGCATACTGAGTCGAGACGGGCATCAAGCAGAGAAAGCCTCGAAAGTTTCCCAGAGGAGCCACAGGAACCTGAAGTTTACCAGCCTCTACAATATCACCATCAACCCTTCCAGGAACATTTACTCGACCGTGTCGGTCATCGTGGGTCGAAAAGCACAATCAGGTCGGGGTCTGATTCATCCTCGACCGGAGGTCAACCAAACTACCTTGCTCCGGGAGGGCTAGCTGTTCCGCGCCCACCTTCAGCATACTCCGATGGTAGAGGCCGAACACGTTCCCTGCAACTCTCCCCATATGGCCACGTACGTGCAGCGTCGTCCCATTCGGCTGCGTCTCCAGACACTAGACCTCTATCTTTTGTTGATCTGATGAACGTGCCATACCCACAGCCTCCTCCCGCCCCGGCCACACTGAGTAATGCTCATCTGCGCGCATCTGTCGGAAACAGCGCTTCATTACTGAGCCATAAGCAGACCTTTGAGATGTATTTGGCGAATGTGAAGAAAACCAATGATGCAGGAGCCCAATATGAGTTTGCAGTATTTATGATCCACGCAGCACAGGAAACCTCCCGACCAGATTCACCCGCCGCTTCCAAGCAGCAGGAGATAGGTTCAGATATCTCTAAAGCAGAGTTGCTTCGAGAAGCCAAGGCGATCTTGCAACGCCTAGCCGATCGCAGTTATCCGTATGCTCAGTATTATCTTGCGGATGGTTATGCCTCGGGCCTTTTCAATAAAGGGAAACAGGACTATGACAAGGCTTTCTCACTTTTCGTTGCTGCCAGTAAACATGGCCACGCTGAAGCTGGTTATCGTGCAGCGCTTTGCTATGAATTTGGCTGGGGAAGCAGTAAAAATGGTGCAAAGGCAGTCCAGTTCTACCGACAAGCAGCATCTAAGAATCACCCTGGAGCAATGTTACGATTGGGCAAAGCGTGCTTGAACGGGGATATGGGTCTGGGCAAGCGTTATCGTGAAGGCATAACCTGGTTGAAGCGTGCCACAGAATCGGCAGACTTTCAGTACAACGCCGGTCCGTATGAGTTGGGAGTTCTCCATGAGACTGGTTACGGTGACGATGTCTTTCAAGACGAGTCTTACGCTGCACAATTATTCACAAAGTCAGCGGAACTTGGACATCCAGAGGCAAATTACCGACTCGGAGACGCATACGAGCATGGAAAATTAAGCTGCCCGCGAGATCCGGCTTTGAGTGTTCATTTTTATACTGGAGCCGCTCAAATGGGGCATCCGGTGGCCATGATGGCCTTGTGTGCCTGGTTTATGGTGGGCGCTGAGCCTATGCTGGAGAAGGATGAATGTGAAGCATATGAGTGGGCCAAGAAAGCAGCCGAATGCGGTAAGACTTCTGAATATTCACGTTTCAATCCACACGCATATGCGATAGTATACTGATATCTTTCTCTTTGCTTTGCCGACCTGCAGGCCTTGCGAAGGCTGAGTATGCCGTGGGCTACTTTACAGAAATGGGCATTGGTTGCAGACGCGACCCTCTCGAGGCCAACGTCTGGTACGTTCGCGCAGCCGACCATGGTGATGGACGTGCCAAACATCGCATTGCTGCAATCAGAGCTGCAGCATCCGGCGCAGATCCCAAGTCGGCCGCGCGGCGGAATCATGGCAAGGTCGGGAAAGCTGACGGTTCACCGAGTATGTCTCCCATGTTTTTTTGCCTGTTATGATTTTGAGTATAGCTCTAATACTGTCTTTTTTTTATAGATGATAAGAATAAGGGCAAAAAGTTCGGCATATTCTAATCCTTTAGCCTTGGGTCTCAGAACCAATTGGCCAAGGACTTTGAAATCTCGTCACGGTCACACAGCATACAGCATACAGCCATCACTATCAAATTATATGACACGCTGCATGATACGTCTTCTCCTGAGATGCTATTTTCGATTTTTGGGGCGTTCGCAGCATCCTGAATATGAGACCACATGAATTTCTACTTCTTGAGCGAAGATCTCGTCACCAACCGAATCATTTGGAAAGAGAATTGCCCCATTCACTAAGATTTGGACATTTTCTTTTCCCAACATTTACCCCATTGCGCCAAATTCTTTCCTTTCCCTCATTTCCAGCATTTTTTCACCCTATTCTACCATTGCTTCTTCCTTGACAACTTCATAATAGAGACTCAATATGCATATCCTTTTTACCCCTTTAATCAATAATGACCCGGATGCACATATTCTGTCTCTCATACCCTTTTTTTTTCTTCCCTTTTCTGGCATTAATACACACCCTGGGTTTCCTCCTTTTCCACTCCACCTGAGCGTTTGACTTGGTCCTGAGGTTTTGAGAGTCTTGAGTTTCTATCTTGCTTGCGCTGCCTTTTTTTGCCCTTGTCATCGGGAGGTTCTTGGTGTTGGTATGGAGATCTTGTTCTGTTTGGGATTTTTGTCATTTGACAGTACTTGGAGATTATAAATGGAAAAGTTAGAGACAGAGAGAATTAATAATTACTAATAAGATTGTTTTGATTGCTTTGAGTATAGGTTTTGTCAAAATCCAAGGGCTTGCATCTTTCTTTCTTGGTGTCTTTGTCGTTTGTGGTTTTGGCTGCTTGTCCATGAGGGCCAATTATCGCTCATGATGAAGGTAGATGAGATAAGAGATTTAGCATGGTTGATCTATTAGCTGGTCTACCTCCAGGTACGAGACGTCTATTAAATACGCGTTTTTGTGTTTAAGGGAGGGAAAAGGCAGAAAGGGAAATCATAACGCCATGAACCCAGAACCCCATTAACGCCATTCAAATGCTAACACTCCGAATGGACAGGGAAAAACATCATTATATACATACATCCTCATCTGAAGCGCAGAAGGAAAAGGCAAGGCAGCCCATGCCCTAGGTCTCCGCAGCAATCTCAGTATCCTTACCCTTCTTCTCCCGTATCGTCTGCTCCGAATCAATCCCCTTATTCAGATCATACGACTGCGTGAACAAGCTCAGCACGCCCGCCACCCCGATCAGCGCCGTGCACACCGCGTACACAATCCGCAGGCTATCCGTATACGCCTCCTTCAGAGCATCCTTGTCCGCGCCGGCCGGCATCTCGCGCACAATCTGCACCAGGCCCGCCGCATCCTTGCTGTACGCGCCCGCCAGCGGCGCGAGGTCCGGATACCGAAGGAGATTCTTGTACATCTGGTTCTGGAAGATGACGCCGCCGATCGCGACGCCGATGGCCTGCCCGAAGGCGCGGAAGAAGCTGAACATGGCCACGGCGATGGACATGTGGCCGGGCAGAGCGGAGGCTTGGATGGCGAAGGCGAGCGAGGGGAAGAGGATGCCCAGGCCGAGGCCGGCGGGGAGAGTGAGGAAGATCCATCCGGCGACGCTGGTGTGGACTTTGAGAAGGCAGAAGAGCCCGAGGCCGATGGTGGAGAAGAAGAAGCCCGTCCAGACGGCCCAGCGGTAGTGTCCGGTTTTGGTGACGATGATGCCGATGACGGCGGCGGAGGGGGCGACGGTGAAGGAGAGTGGGAATAGGCTGACGCCGGCGACGATGGGGGAGTATTCTTTGATTGTCTCGTAGTAGAGGGGCAGGTAGTAGAGGCTGCACCAGAGGACGAGGCCGTGCAGGACGGTTTCGATGTAGGTCAGTATGGCGGTGCGAGTGGCGAAGATTGTGATGGGGATCATGGGTTCGGCAGCGAAATAGGTCTCGTACACGAAGAATACGACGAGGCCGACTGCGCCAATGATCAATGGCACGAGGGTTCGCCAGGAGTCCCAGGAATACATGACTCCACCCCATGTCACTGGGATGAGGAAAGAGGTCGCGCTGCCGATGAAGATGACTGAACCGATGTAATCGATGCGGCGGAGCTTGGACATCAAAGATGAGGGTATGAAGTTGAGTTTTAGGAAGAGAAGAACAAAGACGACACCGAATCCGATAAATGGGAAGTTGATATAAAAGATCCACCTCTAAGACCACGGTTAGCAATGTTCTGGGGTTCTTGGTCCTTGCAGCAATTCCTTACCCACGACACATCTTGAGAGAATCCTCCTCCCAGGATCGGCCCGGTGACAGATCCTACGCTCCACATGGCGCTGAGGATACCGAAATACTGGCCCCGAAGCCTCAAGGGAACGAGATCGGTAACGATGATTTCAGATAGGGCGACCAGACCACCACCGCCAATCCCCTGGATTGAACGGCCAACCAGCATGTGCGTGAAGTTCTCCGAGAGACCAGCAACAATCGAGCCAGCCAGGAAGAATACAATTGCCGTGAGAATTAGGGGTTTGCGACCAAAAATGTTGGATAGCGATGCAAAGGTGGGTTGGAATACTACAAGGCGGCAATCACTCGGTCAGCCTCAAAACTCCTTGCTAGCCACCATTGGAGAGATTAAAAAACCCAGAGTTCCGTACCAGTTGAACAGAGAAGAAACGATGTTCCGCTCCAGAAAGCTTCAATGGCCGTTCCTTGTAGCTTGGACGCAATTATCTAAAGAAATGCGGTCAGCGTCTCAAGAAGCTAAATGTCGGATATCTACCAAAGAACGCGCACCGGCAGAGCGACAGATATCGAAGTTCCATCAAGGGCCACCATCAAGGTTAGAGTGGCCAGGGTCATAAAGACAAGCCATGATCGAGTTGATAGTTTGAAGTTATCTGATCCGTCAGTTGTCTTTAGTGAATTCGCCGATGACGCTTGGGCTGATCCTGGAGTGTTGTCTGCTCCTTCAAGACCTCCGGGAGCTTTCTCCCTGATTGTCGGCGGCTCGGGAGGCGACATCAACTGGCGATCTTGCACCATATTGATGAATTTTTTTCAGTCTTTTGCAGAATAAGTGACTGGAGTTCTCTGTATATCAATGGGAATTGGCAATTTGGCAGAGACGCAGGACACCGATTGGTCAAGGGATTAATAGAAAGAATCTATCTGGTAAGGAAAAGTAAGGGAACGGATAGCCGTTCCATATATAACATCTGGTTCGACGAATCCATAGACTCGTCTCAAACACATATTGAGCATGACTCAAAAGGACAATATCAACGAATTCATCCGACGCTCGTATCGGACCAATTCTTTCTCAAGCTGGCAACGATAAGTCAGCTCGAAAATGAGCCAAGTAGCAGTCCATCATGTGTCTGGCGCAGGCAGCTAGATTTCTCAAAAGGTAATTCATGGATACGCGGTCCCAAAACGTTAGTTTTCACAGGCACGATGGATGATGTAAGTGGACCACGAGTTCAGCCTCTCCGGCTGAATGGCCCAGTAGACCCTTACTGCGTAGCGACTTCGAACAGTGCTCTGTAGCCCTGCCACAATCTCGGGTGTCATCAAGTCCGGCATTCAGGCTAGAGTGGATGTCTTGGACGTTGAAGCGAGAAGTCGGGATTGCCGGGCGGCTCAGGGGTCGATCGGGACTCGGCGGAACAAGGGCGCATCGGTTCCCAAAGAGGAATAATGCGGTCGCTCGGCCTTGAAATTCATCCGAAGACAAAACCCAAAGTCGCTGCTTCAACAGATTCACATTTTGAAGAGCTTTGTTCTCGACGCTGGCTTAGAGAGCAATACGAGAGTCGACGTCACTGCGGTGGATATGTATCTATGATTTGTCAGATAGCTATTTTACTGCTCTCTGAGGTTTGAACGTTGCTCTGACGCGGACTTCCTGGAGAAGATTCTGGGACTTGCTCCCTTCTATATACGCGTTCAAGTAACAGGAGGTGTGTGAACGTGAAAGGAGAATGCACCAAAGGGAAAGGGGGAATATACGAAGCAGTTCTAAATTGTCAATGAAACAGTCGCCTAAGGAAATCCGACACAGTACAAACTTGAGAAGCTAGGCGGAAAATGAATATAAAAAATCACCAAATAACACAGAAAATGCACCATCCCGCATTCCTCCAGGAAACCTGAATAGATAATCAAATCGAATCCCAACACACAAGTCCCTTCGAAAAGGGGCAATATCAACAAAGACAATCTACCAATCGTCGTCATCTTGCTCTTTCCCTTGCATGGCGCTTTGTCTAGCTCTCAGAGCTTCAGCCAGGCCACCCGCAAGGCTTGCATTACTCATGCTGCTCGGTGTCGCACGGCCGCTGCCATTAGGCGACTCGTGGGAGTTCATGCTTACGGCGCTGTCTCGAGGCGCTGTAGCAGGCGCTGCTTTACGAGTTATATTTGGGCGCTTCGTCGGAGGAACCGGAGGTGCAGGTTTGGCCTTTGCAGCGGCACCGTTGGCGCGCGACGGCCCGTTAGGTAGCACATTGTTTGATACGGCAGGTTTTGCCTGCGGCAGAAGACTAGGGGGCGGTGGAGGAGGCGATGGCGCTTTAACCACTATTGGTTCCAGGTAGGCCTCAGGAGCCCATCCTTGAGCAGATGTCTCGGGATTCATGCAGAGCCACCAGCCTGGAAATGATTAGCGCGATGGGAACCCAACAGCTGAATGATGTAGGTCTTACCATTGGTCTCTTTCGTGACTATCTCAATGATATCTCCTTTCCGAAGCGGCAATTCATTTGACCTGCCACTGTCAAAATCATACAAAGCCTTGGCAGTATTCTTCTTCGGCGCTGGAGGCTGAGACGGCGGAGGCGGAGGGGGAGGCCGGTTTTGAGAACCGGAGTTAGTTCGAGTATGGGCTGCAGCAACGGCAGCCACGGGTTGCGCAACTGGCTTGAATCTCTCACCGGCAGGTTCTTTGGCCGCACGCGGTGTATCGGGAAGGTGTTGAGCGGCTTTCGGCCGCGATGCAAGCTTCGATGGCCCGCCCCCCGGTCCGCCAGGTCGTAACAACTTGCCTTTTGTGATCGGCTTACCAGGCACTTGCTTTGGCCTGGGAGTTGGTTTGGAGACTGAACTCGCTGGTTCCCCGGGGCCGGTTCGAATAGTACCGCTTTTATACACATCGTCGCGGGGTACTGCTGGGTCCTTGACTGCTTTTACTACAGCCAGCTTACCAGGCTTCTTGTTATACTCAATGCTATGAAAAGGTTAGCATTGCCTCAAGAGACAGCGCCGGTGTCATTAACTCACGTTTCTCCTATTCGTAGATTTAACTGCCCTCGTAGTGCATTTGTGAGATAGGTAAAGAACTCTGTCTTAAAGACACAGCTGACGAGTGGGTCGGGCTCTTGCTGAGCACCAACTCCAATAGAGAACCAATCGTCTTTTAGGTTGGATGTGCTGACGAATTTGATGGCGCCGACTGGAATCGTTCGCTCTGCGAGGATGCTGAGTTGATTATTTACAATTTTCTGAACAACGATGTATACATTGCGAGATGTCTAAAACGGATCATATTAGCCCTTGAAGCCAGGTAACTTGCGGTGTGCCTTACTAGTATCAGTAGTCGGGGCGCCGGTTTGCTAGAACGGCCGAATTTGGTCACCAAGAGCTCGCATCGGCACGAGTAAAGAACGGTTTCGCCAGCTGATTTATCAGACCAAGTCGCGAATCTTACGTTTGAGGAGACACTTACCGCCAATATTAATGGAGCTTTTGATTAGGTCTCCCATACCGCCAGCGTTGCCAATTCCGAGGTAATCGCCTAAGAATCTCCTTGAACCAACTAAGCTGTATCTGCGACGCTCTTTCCTGCCAGCTAGAACCTTATGACCCTGATCACGGAGCTTGATAAACTCAAGTCCGCCTGTGACCCTTCTCCAGAACCGCTGGATTCGAATGGCGCACTCTGTTCGATATCGAAGATAGTTTCGCCAGGCTCGTTGAATTCTTGTGGCCATGTTGTGCCAATATCTGTCTCTCATATGCTCCAATGCGAAAAGGGTTTCAGGAGTTTTGATGAATGCTTTGGTGACACCCATCTGATACTCCTCTGGAGGGATACTGGTATCTTTCAAAATCTGGCGGGCACCGGATTCAGCGTCACCACTCCACGTGTACTCGCCTGCATAGGATGTTTTGGGAGAGAGTAGATAAAATCGCTCAACGAATTTCTCAAACGTTTGACGATAGGCAAACCCTGCTCTTCGGATTCGGACGTTTTCTTGTAGACCAAGATACTTGATCTGATGAATCACGTTCGCAACGTTGTACTCAGACGGCGATTTGTTATCATTTGGTTTGATCGTTCGGATATAAGAGGGTTGCGCTTTTGCAAGCGTTGTGACGAGGTCATTGGCAGAAGCCTTGATCTTGTCGCCGGCGGTCGGGGGGCGTCGCTTATCATCTTGATTCACCTGATTTGGAAAAAGTGTGTGCAAAAAGCTATTGGTACTAGAGTTAACGAGGTTCAAAAGATCTTTTAGGAGTTGATCTTTGTTTTTATCTGTCATCCCCTCTACAGCGTAGGCAACATCTCCCGCATAGTGTTTGACAATAAATTGGCCCTGCCGGGACTCGAAATTCGGATTCTGAGACAAGAAGTTGAGTCTTCCCACGAAGGTCTGGTCGGCGGCCGAAGAATCGGCATGTGCTGTCGCGCAGGCGTCGTTCAGAGCTGCAAAGACGCCGGGCGGCCTCTTGTCTTCAATCAACTGACAAACAACTTTGTTGTCGAAGTATTTGATCGGTGTCCACTTGATTTGTTCCCGGGCATATTCCTCTTGTTCCGTTTTCAAGGTCAATTGAATGAAAATCTGTTGTAGCTTCTCGTTGACATAGTTGATGCACAATTGCTCGAATGAGTTTCGTTCAAAGATTTCAAACCCATAAATATCTAAGATACCTATAGTGTTTGTTACTGAGCCCTTTGCAGTCAGAGATGCATTAACTCGCTCGACGATCCAGTCAAACAAGTTGAAATATAGAGCCTTTGCAAGGGCATCTCGTACTGCAGTAGCCTGGACGGTGTTCAGCGGAACCTCGTACACTGACCCTCGTCGCCCACCACGAGCTGTTTCGACGATTCTTTGAGTGAGAGCTTTCTTTACCCCTTCAGAGTCCACCTCTAGAAGGTATGCAACGAAATCAATAACAGACTGATCAGTGATTGAAGCATTTGAATGGTCGTCCTCTGCAAACTGCATATTCCCTAACCACAATATTGCGGATAGAATACGGAAAATATTATTTTGCTCCGCTTGAGGAAGGCCAATAATCCTCATCGCTTCTAATGTATCATTGAAGTCTGCGGCATCATCGATGCCTGCAACGTCGTAGCATTGAGAGCGGCTCAGATATACATACGATTGGGGCTGCTGGATACCAAACGAGTCTACAACATATTAGACCCAAATGTTTCTGGAGGCTAAGGGACATACCTCTATAAGACTGGGGGGCAGCCTTCGTAAACTGGTAAAATATGTGGAAGTTTCGCTCATTCTTGATCTGGCCCACAACCCGAGACTTCTCTAGAAGATAATTCGTGATAGTCGCACCGACAGGTTCTCCCACCGAATTGAATTGCAGTTCGAGATATTTTCCGAATCGTGACGAATTGTTATTTCTCAATGTCTTCGCGTTCCCGAAGGATTCGAGAAGCGGGTTTGTGGCGAGCACCATTTCCTTGGTTTGCTGGATTGAAGAGTCGGTTCCGCCAGACACATTCGCGATATATTGCATGATGCGCTTCGCGGCTTCTGTCTTTCCGGCGCCCGATTCCCCGGAAATAATGACACATTGATTTTCCTTATATGCTTTCATATTATAGTATCCAGCCTCAGCCACGGCGAAAACATGTGGAGGAACCTCGAGGCGATTCTTCCCCCTGTACGATTCCAGAACTTTGTCGGTGTAGATACCCACTACAACACATTAGCCCGCGAACAGTTCCAAGCCAGGATAGCATACATACGATCACGGAACGGATTAACCGAGACCAGCACATGTCCAATGTATGTCTAATGTTCGCGCGTGTCAGCGAGGCCCATTTGCGCGCCAGGGGTCAAGGGGCTGGGTGCATGGAATACATAGATCTCTCCGTGCTCGAAGCGCTTCTTCAAATTCTCGTTGATGGCCTCATTGGAAACCTTACTGAGCAACGTAAGATCCGAAACCCCGATTTCCTTTTTCTTCGTGCTCTCGAACACAGCTTTCTTAACTTGAGGCCTCCCGCCTGCGCCGGCTTCGTCATGTCTCGATCGTCCGAAGCCTCTGCTCTTTTTCTCCTCCTTATTTTTGAAAGGGCGTTTTGATTGACCCTGGAGAAAGGGCAAATCAGTCTCTGTAGCATATATCTCTGGCTAGATTCTTGGAAAGAAAACGCGGGGAGGTAGGGCTCACCATGGCTCATTGGGCGCCGTGCGCGAAGTGCTCACCCGACTGGTATCCTCGATAGCTTGACGGCGATGATTCCGGTATCTGTCATCAAAATTGGTATATCTGAAATCACTGAGATAGACACGCTATGATGAATCTCATGAAGCGAAAGAGAGCAACGTAGATCAGGGCGCCAAACCAATCCTCCGTGATGTTCACTCTTTCCCCTCTGCCTTGAACACAGTTCGGGCTGCGGCAGATTACGTAACCCTGATGATGCAGCCATGTGGAGCGTCTCTTGGCATCACCAGCCACATGCGCCACGCCTACATTCCACGAATTACCCCTGAGCTCATCCGAAAAGACTGCCAATGACGGGAAATATGGATGAGATCTAGAGTACGTTGTGTGCACTTATATGCCAGGTGAAGCTGTACTTTTAGGCCTCTTGCGCGCCTTCAGATATCATTTGTAGTACCTTCCCAGAAGGCCAGGATATTCTCTACTACAGGAGGATCAAAGTATTCCCTTAGCAGCTGTTTTCCAGCATCAGTTCTCACACGTAAACACAAATCCCGAACTGTTGGAAATAGATCACTGAGTACGTTGACCGAGTGCTGATCCAAACGGCAATATGGAGCGGTAGCCGTACAATATGCAAGTAAGTCTGCAGGAGATGATGAAACCGTGTTTGGCATTTCGCAAGAAACATCCTTCAGATATGACTGCAAAGCCGGTATTATCAACTCCGGGTGTTGTATAGGAATAGTCGGAATGAATACTCCTAGGTGATCAAAGACTCTGCCAGTTATACGTTAGCTCCCGTTTTTGGAACTCCCGCATATTGTTTGCACATACAACTTTTGCAGTAGGAAAAGCGGCATCAGATCTGCGGGGCTATTAGACCCAGTCGCTGTTTCTGTTGATAGCAGTAGCCCTATGACAAGGCCACGGCCTCCAGTTAACGCCGCGAAGCGGTCCAGGCGGGCAATGGTATTGTCTTTTTCTGAATCGTCAACGGCTTCGGCTGTAACCAGCAAGACATGAAGCTTCCCATGGGCTCCATTCGCGCTATTTTCTAACGGCAATTCGAAATCGTGCGTGGCCAATTTTGCTTCTATCTAACTATAAGCTTCAGATACCTGAACACAAGATGGATGGAGGGACCTTTGAACTTTACTCCCGCAGCAGAGGCAATACTAGGGCCAAGTTTCCGCCACAATGGTCGTTTTCTTAGGGACCGACAGAACATGTCCTCTGAGATAAGTTTCTGTAGTTTCGTGGTGCTGCTTTTGCAAGAGAGTCAACTAGTTGGACACCTGGCACAGAATAACTGATGATATGACGAGATGCGTCCGAATAAACGCTCCTTGAGCTGTTTCCTGTTTCGGAAGGAAGTGGGAAATGGCACACAGGCCTTTACCAACCATGTATTGTTATATCTTATTGTTTTCTAAGAGTTGAGAATGATATCTAGTAGTGGCATAGTGGGTATCTTCAAAGAGAACTATTACGCAGTGATGTGCAGTAGGCAGTTGCTACTCGGGCAAATACCTCTAGCCAAGGTGGTTTCATTTGGCCAGTACTCCGTAGACTTGGAGAGTATCTACGCTTTTGTCATCGCCATGCATGTCAGGATGGGTTTGGCTTGTTTGATGGAGGTACCGACGGAGTTGGGGTAGAGAGCGTCCTCGCAGAATCCAGCCCTGAAGGATTCTGTTCCGCAACGGCTCCTCGAAGCCACTGAAGTGTGGCCTTAAGGCGGTCAAGTAGGCCCTGTGGCTCAACAGGTTCCTCTTCCTCATCAACGTTCCGAATTGCTTCTGGCAAGAACCGCGGCAAATCTTTCTGGGGCTTTTTCTCAAGCTGAGCCCGTAGCCTTAGAACTTCTTTTTCAAGGGCAATAAGTCCCAACCTGGCAGCTTTTTCGGAGTCTTCAAGCTCCCCTAGGCGTTCTGCAACATCCTCCCTTCTCGATGTCGCCTTTCTTCGCGATCTCCACGACTCAAACACTATCAAACTGCCAGCGACAAGGAATAGAAACGCCTCACTTATAAAATTGGCGCCGGTGTCGATAGCCTTTGCTTCTGACAGCGGTCGTATACGTGGTGTCGGAGGTGGCTTGGGAGGTTCAAGACTCTGTTCCTTCTCTTTTACAGCAGCCGCTTCATCGGCTTTCATTTGTGCTTCTGTTTTCACAGTTGGGATCTGGTGTTTTCGTTTTTTAGCTGCTTCCGCCGCTTCGCGCGCAATTTGCCGTTCTATCTGGGCGCTACTTTGAAGTAAGCCAAGCCGTAGTCGCATATCCACCCGGTGGATGTTCTGGGCGAACGAAACGCAAATGCGACGGAAGCGCTCATGCTCTCGAGCTTGTGCCTTGATTTGGTTCTTGAGAGCGGCGTCAGCGCTTTGCCTTCGATATAGGTCGCAAGCTTGTGCTGTAGTAACTTACAGCGATGGGCTTCGAAAGCGTACGTATAACGAGTGAAGTGATTTTCAGTGTTATGCTAGCCATGGCTGACAACGGGACATTCTCGTCAGCACACGGGGAGAAAACACAAGAGACACAGCTAGACACTGTAATAATAACGTACCAACGCCCCTATTCCATTACACCACCGCGAACCAAGCACCTCACTGTCTTAGTCTTGCAGATGCCTGGCGCAAGCCGTTGAAGCTGAATGATGACATAATCGGCGGGAGCTAAAAATGCTTGGCACAGCCGAACTAAATCCGTTGCCGGGCCAATGTTTACAAACTTCCGCTTTGAGAAATTGATCGTCTCGAGGGTCTGTTACTTTCTCTTTCACTACGTCAAAACGACATTGTGTGTCGATATCAATCTGTTGAATTTGCTGCGAATACTAATTTATACTCCACAAGATTAGAACTGTGAGTAACTATCCTGAGCGTTGCGAGGCAGCGTTGCGAGGCCGCGGAGCTAACACAGGTGGCACTTTCAGGTATGCTACGTGCTAGGAACTGGCGCAACCACTAATCGTAATATCTGGAGGTTACAAGGCCTCTTCGTGGAGCTCGTTTCTACGTGACTGGACTCTTTGCCACCTAGTTCAATCTATGGTTAGGCTGCGGGAGATTACCTTGTAATAATGGCGGCTCTGTCCCCCCGTTCCACGAATATCCTTCCGAAGCCAAAACCGGACCTTGCGAAGAAACAGCCTACAAAAGACCTACCTTTATCAAAAGCTGCTCCCTTGAAAAGTCACGCGCCGCCGCCTCCTGGGGTTGTCTATGAGCCGGGGAGCAATGGAGAAAAATACATTACGGGGAGCTTCTTGGGCAGAGGCGGGTTTGCTGTGTGCTATGAGGGGAAGTTAAGCCGAAACGGCCGCCTCTTTGCGATGAAGGTCGTAAAGTCGGAAATGCCACAGCGGAAGATGGCGGAAAAGGTATTGCCAAGGTCTATTGAAGGGAAAGCCACCAAGAGTTTAATAGCTAATATTCTCTTCTGATATCTTGAACAGTTCCGAACTGAGCTGCAAATACATTCAAAAATGCGGCATCCGAATATTGTTACCTTTTACCGTGCATTTGCTTTTGAAAGCAATACCTATGTTATCCTCGAAATGTGCCCGAATGGTTCTGTAATGGAGATGGTGAAAAAGCGAAAGTGTCTCAGTCTTCCCGAAGTTCGCAGATTCATGATTCAGCTTTGCGGCGCAGTCAAATACCTACATAAAAGGAACGTTGCCCACCGGGATTTGAAAATGGGAAATCTGTTTCTTGACCGTAACATGGATATAAAAGTTGGCGACTTTGGCTTAGCCGCGATCATCCTGAGCGAGAGAGATGAGAAGCGACGAAAAACCCTTTGCGGAACGCCCAATTATATCGCACCAGAGGTATTGGATAAAAATAAAGGCGGCCACACCCAGAAAGTTGATATTTGGTCTCTGGGAGTTATCTTGTGAGTCGGATATTTTTTGGTACTGCGCGTTGAAGAGAGCTTGCTGACTGGGTGTAGCTTTGCCATGCTCACCGGCTTTCCGCCGTTTCAATCGAAGACTCAGGAAGAAATCTATAAAAAGGTCCGAAATCTTACATATGCTTGGCCAAAACCCTCTGAATGCGCCAATTACATACCCACCGAGGCAAAGCACCTCCTTAGTTTGTGCTTGAGTTTGGATGAAGACGAGAGGCCAGAGCCGGATCAAATTGTGGACCATGAATTTTTTAATATGTATACCGGGTGTATACCTTGCGAGCTCGACCCGGAGTGCCGTTATGCAAGGCCAACGTGGATAAGACATCAAGACCCGCTTGGAGATAATACCGAAGTCGGTTACAGTCTTGAGTATGGGTCGAGATATCTTTCCACAGTATCCCATGTTAAAGACAGGGAAGAAAGATACGCCCTCTGCAAGGATCTATTCTACACCGAATGTGGTGTCGGCAAGAAACCTAATGGCGTGGTGCGGCGACCTGTGGGCAAGCGTTGCTCTAAGTCGGCGTTTGCTGAGTGTGCGGTAGAGGAAGAATTGGGAATGCAGCCGGTGATCCCATTGCCAATAAACCAAGTTTATTGTTGCATGCCAGATGACGAGGACTGGAGCATACAACGGTCGTCACCTGAGATTGAATCCCGCCTGCCTTCGGTTGAAGAGGAAGATTACACCCGGAAAATGTCATCGAAAGTGGAGGGCGCAACTTTGGCACGAACCCAGCAGGCATTGGCTGCACAGTTGAGACGAAAGGAAGCGCAGCCACGAAGCCATGCTGCACTGCTTCGACAACAAGCATTGCCGGCCCGTCAACCAACCCGCGAGAGCCCACTTCATGGCAGTCAAGGCGGATATCACCAACTTAAAAACAATGTGCAACCGCAGACGGCTCCTACAGCAGTGGTCCAGAATCTACTTAGCGAACGCCCAATAAGATGCAAGGCTCCTAGCCACCACGGTTCATTGCGAGACAGAACAAGGTCAACAGAAACTCTGTCTAAATCTACAACTATGCCAATTGGCTTGATGGCCGGTAGAACTAGGGCTCAATCCAGGCAGCATCTCGCTGCTCTAGCCGCAGAGAAAGTGCATCTTGATCAGAAAGCACGTGTCGATTTTAGAGAGAATGTCGGATCGAGTCAAGGTATGAGTGAATCATTGCCTGACCAGAATCCGAGATTAGAATCCCGGGATGTCGGTGACACAGGGGCCCGAAGGTCCCAACACAAACTCTCTCACCCAAGCTGTGAAAGCTTACGTGAAAGGAGGTGCCGCAGTAGGAGCGATGATGCTACCAAATCAACAACATCAAGCGTTGGTAGTAAATCCAGATCAGCATTTGGCCTGCGTCCCCTTATCCGACCCGACGAAGACGCCGAAACTATGCCTGGGACGAGTATTCGGGAGGTTATGGCTGATTTGAAGACATATTTCTCAGATTTATGCCGTTCTCGGTCATACTCGACATCTACAGCCACGAGAACCCGACGACGCCAGCAAAAGTTCATACCTACGAAACCACATTCGTATGTAATGAAATGGGTGGATTACACAAATCGATACGGTATCGGATATGTATTGGATGATGGAAGTGTCGGTTGTGTATTCAGGGCTGACAATGGCAGTCCGGCCAGCTGTGTTGTTGTGAGGGACGGGGAGAGGCATATTCGACTAAGGACCAAAGCTAAGGAAAGTTCAGATGCGCAAAACAAATATTCAGAGGTCGATCAATTAGTTCCCAGAGATGGAAGACCTGTTGAGTTCTATGAGAACATTGATATTGACCCTCGAGGACGTCAAGGAGGAGGAGTGAAGCGAGTTCTGGTGGACGCCAGAGCGTTCGATACCAACAAACAATCTCCTTCCGAGCTGGCGATGAAGACTCGTACTTTTGACACAGAGAAGGTGAAGCGAGTAAAATTAGTCGACCAGTTTGGAAAATACATGATAGGATCACTAGGAAAAGATGCCGAAGAACAGTCTCCAACAGACACTGATCTGACTGAAGGGAGCTCAGCCGGGCAATATGTGAGATTTTATCAGCGCCTCGGGAATGTTGGAATTTGGGGTTTCGGCGACGGCGCTTTCCAGGTACGCTTCCAATTTGTTCACTGTCCAAGAAACAAGCAGGGCAAGTTCTTCTGATGTGCTGACTTTGCTTTCCAGTTCAACTTCCCAGACCATACCAAGCTCGTCTTGTCTTTGCCTGAGCGACGTGGCAGTTCATCTGACTCTGCTACGTGCTGTCAAATGGACTTCTTTCACCTTGCACCATCCGCCGCGCGGTATCTGAAGGCGAAAGGAAAGATGCATCCGAGTGGCTTCGACACTAGAGCGGTGATAACAGATTCTGCCAGCAACTACTTCTCAGCACTGCTGGGTGACAGAGAAATTGCCTCTACGTCCGGAAAATACAAGTTTCATGAGATTCTCGAAGCCAATTCATTCCGCCAAAAGTTGGATTTTATTATTGACGTTTTGGAAAGTTGGATCACAAACGGCAGACTAGGAGGCAGGATATTGGTAAGGTCCCCGTCGGCATCGTCCATGTCTTCTTCCCAGACATCGATGTCCCGGACATTGTCCGTCTCATCGACATACCCATCGCTGTCCGCAGGCAATCTTGATATATCCTGCAATACTTCCGACATGTTCTGGTTCGGCCCTCAAGAGAGAACCTGGGTCGCTCCTGCAGGGGGGAAGTTTGTATGGGTCACTGTGGGGGCTCAAGGTGGTGATAACAAGTACATGTCTCTGTCTCTCAAAAACGATGGAGAAATCGAATCTGCCGACACAGAAGATGTTGCGGAGTTAAAGGCCAGATTGAAGGCTCTCGTATTTTGATTCAATTCTTCTTATCTTTGTTGCTCTCATTATATGCATGGCATGGCGAGAGGAATGTCCTTTCTTTCAGAATTTCCTTTTTTGCTTTATCGAAAAGTTACACAACCACCATCATGGTCCTTTCTTGGTGTTCTCTGGACAATTTCTCACATCTAACGAAGTTACGAAGGCCGGGTCGAATTTTTCGCTTTCCCGCGAGTTTGCTAGAACCACGTTTTATACCCCCATAAAGCGTCCGCACAACATACTTTGAGCGTTAGTGCGTTTTCTGACATTTATTGAGGGTCTTTCTTTTGTTTTTTTGCGGTGTTTCCATGGCCAGCTTTTTGTCTATGTGTTTTGGCTCCCTTCTGGACCAGGTGTTGGAAGTATGGGGTTCTTTGTATGTATGTAGGATCGCAATCCAACGATATGCGAACTCATGAAATTTTATCATGCTGACCAGACTGAAGCATGCTATTATATCATGACTTCTAATGGCTAGAATGCATCCTTTGTGAGCGCTGGACAAGAGGAGGTATCATTGTATGCGCCAAGTTAAGGACGAAAAGGAGTCGATAAAACGGCATAACCTCTAATTTGACTTGGAGGGTGAATGTTTCTGAAAATGGAAATTGGTAGTCCTTCTTCTAAGTTACATACAATACCCTGAGGAACAATCTCGAGGGCTATCGTAAGGAAGCACTTAATAAACTTATAGTTGTTTGTATGTGGCGCACACCCTCAACAACAATTCTTTTCACTCTGCTCCTCCCGGCTTCTTCTTCGCTAATCGGAATTCCCGCTGGCGCAGTCTAGCATAGCCAGAACCAAGAACCGAGGGAGTCAACACGACTCATGTGTGATCAATACGGAATTGGAGAATAGTCTCCTTGCCTGTGCCAGATCAGAAGCTTTCTGAATGTGAAATGGAGATTAAACTGGTGGGAAAAGAGTCCGGGTCAGGAAACCTGAAAACCTACCCGCAAGCAGTATATAATAAACCCTTGACTCTGTCGAATCATCCCACAATACTATATACTTTAAGCAGATCATCGACAATCGTTCAGGCATACGGAAGATGTCTGAGTTGCTTAATCGCGAGTCATCTAAGGTTGCTCTTTAGCTTGCTTTCTGCGCTGGATTAGGGTTGCCAACGGGATATCGTCTTCGTCATAGAATTCTGCTTCTTCGTCAACTCCGAAGTCACGTAGCCGATCTCCATCTGAGTTCCGCCATCCTTCTTCGCCGCTCTCTGATGAATAATACCCCTTAATGGAGTCACTTCCATCAGAAACATATTCATCTTCTACATTATGCATATATCTTGTATGAAAGGGATTACGGCGCCGGACACCTAGGTCGGGTTGATGGCGCTTGTAATCCAATTCCTGTCGACGTCGAAACGCATCGATGGCTTCTTGGCTGAAGTTTTCCTGCTGATCAAGAATCATATGTTTGTCTTCGCTGGGAAGAACATGCCGGTACATTCGATCCGGATCTGGAGGCGGCCACGAAAGAGAAGGATCTGTATATCTATGTAAGCCCAATACCCAAGTCCAAATAACGACTGTACTAGATGATAACTCACCGTCGAATCCGTTGACTTCAAATTCCAGTCCAGTACCCTGAGGCGGCGTTCTTGCAAAGGGCCAAAACCAACTCAATGGCTGGGTCTAGGTTAGTTAAATACGCAAGTTTAATCGTTTTGTACAGGCTACCAACATTGGAACTCCCTCCCATGCCGGCCTTGATGTTCTCCCATATTCCAATATCGTAGGGGAACTCTTGCTTTTCAATCCGAATTTGAATGCCATCCGGCCCGTCAAGATAGCCTCCGAATACGCGGGCCCGCCGCAATAAGGTTCTGTGTCTTTCAATCTCCCATCCTTCAATGGTCGTCTGATTTTGCAACAGCATCCACAAAGTCCTGAGAAGTAAAATTGACAAGGCGAGGAGCACCACTGAGTTTACTACCACGAGTAAGAACAGGTGGCCCAGCTGTGACAGGCTGGGACCGAGATGCTATTACAGTCAAGCAAATCATGGCATCAGGTTAGAACTGACTTCGGTGTTGATGCAAGGTACTCCTTGGGACTGTTGGTCATCACTCACGCTTGGTAAACTTCGGTTATTCCATACAACGGATATTCGAGTATATAGAAAGGTTGCAAGATAAATCATTGAAACGACAGCATAAAATACAAAGCGAATGAAATGCGGATACGTGATGTGAGAGACGCAATTATTCGTCCACGGACAGTGATGGTCCATCTTGGGAACGCACCTACTTGGAAGATTAGCTGCTACCCTAAGCGGAGCAGTTTGATGAGAAATAGACTTCGCACCTTTGGCAAGATTTGCAATGATGTGCCCTAGGCGGCTTGAATGCTTCACATCTTCGACACCATCTTTGCCTTCCGCGCATGGCTGCGACCGAGTCATCTTCGGCCAGTGAACTAGAAGCCTCATCGGAGGTGGCCGGCCTCCAGCCAGGTGGAACACTGCCAGGGTCCGTTGCACATGCTCGAGCATAACATATCCAAATACATGCGACTAGCACGTTGAACTTGATAGACTGAGACTTGGATAGTGGTCCTGGGTCGATGTGACCAAACAGGTATTGGGAGGTGTATGAAAGAAATGCAATCAGGAAACAAACAGCTGGCACCGCGAGCTGGGAGATGGAGAACCCTCCCGCCATAGTAAATACTGCTGTACACCCTGTGATATCGTCAGCTTCAGGAGAGTTATTCCTTAAAGTTGCATTTCAGGAACACGAATTCTCTCCCAGCGAGTGACGGCATTGGAGTCCAGCCCCTGAAGTCATCCTAACCAAAGACGGTTTAGCGCTCAACGCTAACTGCATTTAGCTAGGTCACGTGCAAACCCTATCCCAACAAACCCCCTTGCTGGCGTCTTGCGCTGAGACTTCATGGCCATCAAGCCACTTGGACTGGGACAAAATGGCCACTCTAAAAAAAGGCATATTGAAAGAAGCATCTACCGGGAGTATCAGGTACATGACTCCCCCACGAGAGACAGGTGTTAGTCTCTTGGAATTCACCATAAAGGCTTAAAAGTACCCGGTGAGGGACTAGCTATTCCAGATGCCCATCGGTGTGCTCGACCAGGCGGCGGTCCATGCAATTGGGTCGTCTTCTGCCATCTTTGATCCTTGCTCTGTAATCAAAGAACTCATTGATAATGCATTGGATGCGGAGGCCACTGTGATCTCCGTTGAGTTGTCACTCAACACCCTTGATATAATTCAAATCAAGGACAATGGCATGGGCATACCATCTGAGGATCGGGAGTTCATTTTCAGGAGAAACTATACCAGCAAAATTCAAACACTTGCAGATCTCAGGAATGTGGGTGGTAAATCGTTGGGTTTTCGCGGACAGGCACTGGCGAGCATCGCGGAATTGAGCGAGTCTGTCGTGATCACAACCCGGGTTGCAACTGAGATAGCTGCCTCGAAACTCAGATTTGCTCGGAATGGTGACATCTTGAGGCAAGTGCGCCATACATCATTAGGAGATACAGTGTAAACTCTGACCTCCACAGCAGCAATACAACGGCGTCTCACCCAATCGGCACGTCAGTCCAGGTTTTAAATTTCCTTAAGTATCTACCTGTCCGCAAGCAAGTTATACTGAAATCACAATCAAAGGTGATTACAGGCGTCAAAGCTGTTCTTCGAGACTGTGCATTATCTCGACCGCATGTTAGGTTATCTCTCAGAATTCTGCGGCAACAGAACGGCTTCGCATGGATATATGCTCCGAATCGAACGCCATCTGTGACAGACGTCATTGCCAAAATCTTTGGCGCAGATGTGGCAACTCATTGCTCAAGTCACACATCAACATCGTGCAATAACTCTACCCTTGAGGCAAAAGACAATCACCAGCCACCTTGCCAATTCTATGCTGTGTTGCCAAAACCAGACGCCGGTATGTGTTCCGGGTCCCGGTGTGTATGTTAAGTTAGTAACAGAGAAAGACATTTCCAAGGTTGAGAATAAAGGTCAATTTATATTTGTCGATGGACGACCTCTGTCGACATCGAAAGGGATAGCGAAGGATTTAGTGAAGATTTACAAATCATATATTAACCATAATTTCAAGCATTTATCTCTCTGGAAGGGCTCCGGTCCCTTTATGTACTTGTCGTTGACATGCTGCTCGGGCATTTATGATGTTAACGTGGAACCCTCAAAAGATGACGTGATATTCGAGGATCCAACTTCAATCTTACGCATTGCAGAGGATCTTTTGAAGAGCATATACGGTGATAAGGGGCTCCAAAAAGGATGTGAGAATAAGAGCCACTCAGCTACTGATCTTTGCATGGGAAATTTCTATTGCTCTCCTAGTCCGGATAAAAAAGGTTTCACAAAGCCAAATCTAACCGAGCCTCGCGCTCTTGAGCAGACCCGACGAGCAGTGCCGGTCCAGAAGCCCGTCTCAAAGCACTGTGGAAGACTCCCACCTCAAGCCGTAGGCCAAAATACAAAGTTAGGATTGAATCCATGGACACTGGCAAAACGGAGCCCTGTGAGGGAATATCGGGATCCCGACTCACAACTGCTAACTCCATCTCGAGATATGCAGCCTTCTAATCGCAAAATTCACGTTGCTGACCGTTATCAAACTTCAACCTTGAGGGCCGCCTCTAGTTCAGTCAATGGCCCTGAGAAGTCGTTAATTCAGACAAGAGCTGCAAGCATCAGCCCAGAGACCAGCAGCAACTGGCAAATGCGTTGCGGAACGGAAGAGGGAAGTAGCAAAACAAGATATATGAACATCGTTAAACCAGTGCAGGATTTCACAAGAGACCCTCAGGAGGAAGCCCGCAGTCTTTCTAGCCCTATACAACAACTTGAAGCCGAGGCTCTTGCAGCTTCATTGGTTGAAAGATTCGCGCGGTTGCCCGGTCCGCCTTGTTCGGCAGGGATAAAGAAAAATGTCAAGGCGAACCAAGTGTTGGGTAGCAACAGTTCTTTACCAGGAGGAAGACGGTCGAGTGAGTTGGTCACGCATCACCTTGCCGTCTTGTCTGGCGCGAATTTCGCGGATATAGAATCTTCGGCCCGTCGACTTGCGGATGTTGATTGCTATGTTTCTGCTGGCAATCTCACTTCTGGTTTGATGGAGCCTGATGCGGAGACAGTTGACAGATGGAAGAATATGGTACTGAGTGCGATTGAGACTCTTCGCCCCTCAAAAAACACCGTGCTTCGTACCCACGCCTGTCTCGATTCCACACCCTTTTATATACATGTCAACATGGGTTGAATTCATATACCTCTCGGGGATATGCAAGTGCTACTTCGATGGTTACAGATATCACTGAAGGAATAAAAGTGATATGATTTAACTTGGGCAAATCTCAGAACAACCATGGACAGGGCTGTGGTTAAATGAGAGATCAGTCAGGGACGATGCCAGCAGATTATCAGCGGAATAAAAGAATGATCAGCTCTGTGTTATTGGCCGCAACCATTTGTCTTCTCATACCAGTTCCAAGACTTATGGAGTTGCCTAATCAGCTGGCGTGTCAGCTCCTTTTCCAGAATTTAAACTGCCTTGCCTCGCACCATGGGTGAGTAGTACCTTAGTTGTCCATTCTTATGCAAAAGTTGTGAGTAAGCCATGTTTCAATAGCAGTTTGGGTTCTGCTGGCCCATATTTTAGTGCATCAATTCTACCATCCCGGCTCCAAGGGAGTTTGTCGGGAACGTCATCATTAATTGTGGTAAGGGGCCAGTTCGACGGACTTGGGGCGTTTGGGTCCGTTAACCAAAGAACGCTAAAACTGCCACTAGCTAGGGCCCCTCCCAACGGCTGTGAAATTGCTGCTGGGAAAGCAAGCGGCCTTCCGAAAACTCCCATGCAAACTCGGGTGATGCTGCTGTTTACGCACCGTGACTCGAGGTCATAACAGAGACTCAGGCCTTTTGAAAGGACACAAAGAGTGAATTCAAGGACTGATGTCATCCTCTCGACGACACTTGTCTTTATTTTGTTTTGAAAACATGGGGCCAGTTGTGAAGTTAGATCCCATCAATGGACCCCCGTTTCCGGAACCAGATCGGGAGGACGGGTCTTCTCTGGCAACCTTATGCTCGATTCCATTCCGAGTCGCTTCTCCGTCACGGGGAGAGCGGTATGATAGAAACTACACTCAGCGCACAGCCTCGGTTTGAACCTGCCGGCCACTTCATCTGAAATTATATTATCCTCATACACTCCCGCTGAATCGTCTCATCTTCACAGACCAGTTCAATATTATCTGATTTTCCCAGTTACTTTTTCTCTCCAGCTCTGTTCAGCAAAGATGCTTTTCGCAGAGAAGCCGCAGGCAGTGCCGCCCCAGAAGCCCCTGTCGCGAATGTGGGAGCATCCGTCTCATGAATCGGTCGCAGTCCGTGTTAGTGCACCCTAACCCTTTTGGGTTTAGCGTCCACGTGATGTATATAGCGTTCCCGGATCATAGTTTATCCGACGGGATTCTGACCTCCTTATTAGGATTTCAGAACCCTGTCTCCTCAGAGCAATGATAATCACACATGCTTGTACACTTGCTCCAACAGGTTATGAGCTCCTCTGTGATTTTTGCTGCCCAAAAGCTGCAATTACTGCATTAGGAAAACTAATTGGCTTCAAATCACATTATTTTGAATCTCTATTTGCTGAATTTGACTGATTTTCACACCAACTCTTGTTCAAATCCCTCAAATCCTGAATCTCAAACAAATCAGGGGTCAACATGTGTAAAGCTGCCTCAACATACAAAAGAAATCAACAAAATATCACTGACTTTGGCAGAATAACAATGGAATCAACAAAGGATCAAAGAGTAAACAACTTCAGCAGAATAACAACAGAATCAATGAAGAATCAAAGGGTAAAGCCATTGGATAGGTGTCTGGTTTTACAGGCATTTTGCCTATAAATAAGAACTCCTATCCAGCAAGGGACTCAAATCTGAGAGAAGTTATCCATGAAACTCCCACTCAATTCATACAAATTCACTATAAATTATATGTTTCAGATTTAGGAACACACCTCTCAAAAGCCTCCTCTTTTTACATGCCTTTTTATGTGTCCTTATTGAACAAAATGTCTTTGAAACCTCCCTCCCTAAAGCCCTCCCCTGCTGCATTGCCTGCCTCTGGAGACTCTGCCAAACCCCCAGTCCTTACACTAAAGAACTGGGTTGGTTGGTCCAATCACTGGCAAAATATCTTCCAAAGTGAGCAAATATGGGACTTTATAGATCCTCAATCTGACCTTGAATCTTCTATGAACCCACACAACCACATGAGCAAATGGATTCATGAGAAATACTACAATTGGAACATCTGAATCTATAGCTTCATAAGCAACAACATCAAGAGCATTATAAAGGGCAAGAAGACCCTTAGGGCCAAGTGGGCTGCTTCAATGGAACAGGCCAGCCAGCTGCAAATGCAGTCCACAAGAGCCCAAGTGGCCAAAGAGATCTCCTCCCTAAAGTGGCTCACTGATGACACCCCTGAGACTTTTACCAAACATTATAGGGCCAAATTCATTGAACTACAAGCTGTTGCCCCCAATCAGGCCAACAAGCACATTCATATTGCTCAATATTGCATGAAATACCCTCTTGAGCCACATCATTTGAACACCCTACAGATCCATCTTTCCAAATTAGAGACATTTGACAAAATTATTGCTTATATTCACACAAATTACCATGGAATGGCACCTGTATCATCTGACAACACAAGCAGCAAAGCTTTATATACACATGGCAGAGACTCTAATAAGAACCTACATCCAAACCAGAACCAATCAAATCAAGGAAGAGAAAGGGGCCAAGACAGCCAAAGCCAAGGTCAAAACTACTCAAGGTCCCCTACTGATATAATCTGCCAATTTTGCCATGCAAAAGGCCATATACAGTGGAACTGTAACATGCTGCAACAAGGTTTGGAAAGTGG